>JAODTR010003418.1:0-12798 GCA_025399935.1 Amblyopsis rosae
GGGGTCCCTTGCTGAAGCTGCTGCCCCCGCGACCCGACTCCGGATAAGCGGGAGAAGATGGATGGATGGATGGTTGTCTAGTTAACAAACGCAAACTATAAAAAAAAAAAAAAATGTTAAATCAATGTACTGTACCACTGCTAGGCTAGTAATTGCTAACCGGAAATGACTAACAGGAACCATTATTAATGCGCTATGAATCGTGAGAAATATATCTGATCAAGAATAAGGTGGTTACAGAGTCTAAGTCACTTCCGCATTATGGAACCTTAAATCAAAAATATGTACGGCAAGAATCACATTTGTTTTATTATTTAAAATGGCAGGTTATTGTGATGTAAAAGAATGAGACAAAGAAAAATCATGTCAGAACTTGTTCCACCTTTTAATGTGACCTATAATGTGACCAATTCAATTGAAAAACAAACAGAAATCTATAAATTTGTTTTTATATCCACTATACTTCGTGTCACAAATCGAAGGGATCAAAAAATGATTTGATTCTCGACTTTGACTTTCAAACATAGATTTTCCATGTTGCCATAAGCAGAAGTGACTTAGGCTCTCTATATCAAGTCAGATGCTCTCAGCAGATGGATGTAATGATAATGCAATGCAATACAAATCTGTTTGCAAATGAGCCTTTTGGGTCCCTACAGCAGGATGGTTATCACATGCTCCATCTGGTGTGTGCCTCTCGGACACCTCCCGGGTCCCCCGAGGTCCGGAGAAGGCCCTCAGGGGGTTCTCCACATGCTCCCATGGTACGCTAACCAGAGATTCATCATACACTGCAGTCCTTGCCATTCATTTCATCATTGATGTCTTTCATCATCCAGCCCCATCAGCAGTATAGAGAGCAGGGCTTCTCAGTGAAGTGAAGTACATTAAGTACAGTCACTTTAAATCAATATTTTTGTATTGTATTATGTATATATTTTTTTATGACTATCTTTAATTATTACCATGGACCACTATTTTCACATTCTTTTTCCAGGGTTCATTTCAAAGTTCGATCATTTAGAGTAATATACAGTACAGCTCCTGATGGTGAAGAATAATACATGTATATATTTTTTTCTTTGTATAGGCTACAGTATATTTCCAGTGCTCTCAATATTGTTTTTCCTTCATGTTTCAGGCCCATCAGAATTTGTGTCACCCCTCTCTTAACCAGTCACCTGCTACAGCAGAGAGCAATGATGGACTCGGGAATAGAGCAAGCCCCTTCCCTTACAATCCCTTACATCCAGCATTTGTGCCTGCGTAAGCCTCTATATTATCCGGTTCCTAAATTAGTCTTATACTTTATCATAACAAAATGAGTTTGTCCTCGTTAACATTATATCGTAAGTGACTCACACACACAGCGGCCAGAACTTCTTTGTGGTCTGCTGGTTTTCATGCCCTGTAATCTCCTCACCCTCTCTGTTTGGCAGGATGACATGGAACCAGTTCACCCAACAACAAGCCCCATCACCCATGGCCTCATATCCCTCATACAACCCTATGACACTAATGTGGTGGCAGCAGCTGTACGTGCAGCAGTACTACACGCATTAGTAAGTCATGTTTCTGACAGGCCGTTTCTTAAAAGGACGCAAAAGCTGAAACATTTACCGTAATTCTATTCTGAGTGCACTGTAAAAAATAATGAAAAAGTCTCAAACGGCTAAAAATTTTTTAAACACATTTAATTCTATTCTAATATGAGTGCACTGTAAAAAAGAATGGGGGAAAAAAGTCTCAAATGGCTAAAAAAATTTAAAAAGACATTTAATTCTATTCTGTGTGCACTGTAAAAAATAATGAAAAAGTATCAAACGGCAAAAAAATTTAAAAAGGCTCAAAATTACTAGCGGAGGTAATGTACACGCCCCACTTTATTGACATCTCTGATGGTCTCTGACCATGATTAATTGCTCTTGACATCTGATGCCTTCTTTATGATTGGTTATTTGACTACATTTATTTTTTTCCAACTTTACAGTATTTGCAGATTAGATATGGCCGTAATAAACATGGGGCACTTGCAATTTGTTGTGTTCACTAAAATTGAATATATGATGAAATACAATGATATAAAAGGAGTTGGGTTTTGGATTTAAAAATATGCCATGGTGCCAAAAAAAGCCAAATAAAAAAGTTAAAGAATGAAGAGAATGCTCCTTTATTCAGTTTAAAAAGTTTTATAGCAGATGGTTCATTGACTGAATGCACCCTGGAACGGAGAAATAATTACTGTATCTACAGCATATTAATTATTATTATTATTATTATGTGGTTGGGACAGTAATACTTTTGTCAGTTTTGTTGCCTATAACTACTATCCTCTGTGTGTCTACATCATATTCTCCAGTCAGCTGTGGGCTGCTTCCTCCCACCATTCAAGGCCAGACCCACCCGTGACCCCACAACGCCAGTCGGAGCCTCAACGCCAGCCTGATCGCCGTGGCAACCCCGAGGTTCACTTGAACGCCGAGGGAGGGGAGGTGCCGAACGAAGAGGAGAACCGGGATTGGCTGGATTGGGTGTACGCGCTGTCGCGTGCCGCGGTCCTGCTCAGTGTGTTCTACTTCTACTCCTCCTTCAGTCGTTTTGTCATGGTAATGGCTGCCATGCTGGTTCTTTACCTGTGAGTGCTCACTCTCTCATAAGCCCCTTACCTCAGCCGGTGGTTTTTAACTAGATCATTTTGAGTAGAATGTGACGGTATTTGGCACCAGGGGAACCATGTTTATTTTATTTTTATTTTTATGAAGTTACTGGAAAACAGACTACACTATGAGATCGGTTCAAAATCCAATTAAATAATGGTTGCTGTGTTAAATGAACTGAATCTTTCAATGTTGTTCCAAGAACAATGCAACTTGTGGTTGTTCTGGAAAAACACATTTGAGATTTGTTTCATTAAACACAGCAAACACGCAATTGTATGTGGGCATATATTGTACTAAAATTAAATATCACTTTCTTCCCCAATTCATGTCACTTGAAACATTTATCATCAAGTAATTAAATTACTGATATTTGGCTAATTAATATTTCTTTCACTGTGACAAATATCTTTAATGAAATGTTTTAGTCCACAAAACATAAAAATGCCCTTCCTTCTTCAGTATGTGACGATGTAGTGACAAACATGTACACGAAGTGAAATAACTAATAATGCTTATTCATTATCTTTTCTAACCTTTTCACCTTGTAAATGTCTCAAACATATAAACAATACTTGGACTTTGTGGCATCCTTCATGCAGAGTGCACAAAGGACTTTAATTTAGTATTGTATATAATCCTGTCGCTAAAGCAGGATGTTTGCTAACTCTGTTGTCACTTGTTTTGTTAGCCACCAGGCCGGCTGGTTTCCCTTTAACCTTGAGAATGAACTCCAGCTTCCTGGAGATGAGGCCCATCAGGATGACATTGAGGGAGAACCGAATAACCATGACCTCCAAGAAATGGTATCTTGACTTATTGAGCACTGTACTGAGAACATTTTCCTAGTAGTAAACGATAATTTCTCTGAACAGTTGCACTAAGCTTCAAAGGGAGAAAATAACGCACCCTACAGTATCACCATTTTTTTGTTTTTATTCATACATTTATATAATGATTAGTCCAACATTACTTTTGAGGATGTAAGCCACAGTGTTTTGACAAACACACACACACACACACACACTACATACATTTTATGATTAATTACAATAAATTAATTGAAACTTCTTGAAATTAATGTTTTCAAACAGGAGTTTACATACATTAAATTTAAGTCTAGTCGGTGATTGTCTGCGTCGTAAAACAATCTGTATGAGCGTAAAACACATTAATTTAAGCAGAAATGGAAACTGCTGCGTTCAAGCGAACGCATGTTTGTTATTATGCTTTTTTGGGTGTTAATAATTTTCCCCCCTTCCATTTAAGGAGCGAGTGATGGATGAAGTCTTGGAGGACGACGAGCAACATGGCGAGGGGGTGCTTGAGGACCCCAACGTCAGTCCTCAAGCTGGCTTCCTGTCTTCAGGCTGGTTGTTCATCAAGACCTTCTTCATGTCTCTTATTCCAGAGGGCCCACCAAACGCTGCTAACTGAACCATGGTCACCAGACCGACCACACCCATTTTGATTTTCTTTCTTCCTGATGAATGGAAGTCTTTCTAGAGCAACGCAACAATACTGTAGCTGACATCCAGTGGTTCCCATGTTGTCTTGTCTGGATATACACATTCTACTCAAAGATATTTTATTATCTTGTTTTACCAACTGAAATGGTACATTGTGTACACAGCTGTGACTCTTGGGACCTTTTGTACTGTAGTATCATTATCCATCCAAGTCTTTCTGTTAAACTGAACAAGTATTGTATTTGTATTGTAGTTGCAATATTTGGTGACATTTTTATTTGTATATTGACCTGTTGATACAGTAGTGGCTATATTCAAATAAAACAACTCAGTCAAAACATAATATGCAGGTAATTATATTCTTATGTAATGTGTTGTTTTGGTCAAATAATGCCTTTTCTTAAATTTGGCATTAAGCGGTAAACTCTTAGCTAAAGATGGATGATAGAAATAGCTCCTTTAGATAACCTGCAGTCCACTCTATAGTTTGTGCAACTGGATTGTGTTTTAATAAAGTAAATCCCTATTTATTTAACATAAAGACATAAGTCAACTTTTTAATTGCGACAAGAAAAATTGTTCTGGCCGCATTTTAAGTTTCATACCGGTATTGTGCTGTTTCCTTTATATTTCTATTTTTTATGTTCATTTTAATTGTATATGTTTTTTGGTTAGGAATGTCTAAACAAAAGACATGCACAACTAGTAGTGTCATCTAAAAATATATTTTGAGTTGAAGTTTAACTTCATCCCATACATTTTAGTAACATTGGATATAGTGAAGTAATACATGTTTTCTGTTAGCTAATTTAATGTTAAGCTTACAGCTGATATACTATATTGCATTTCAATCAAGAGGGCTCTGCTTCGACCTGTAGATGAAATTATTTCTGTGTAACCATGCTCTTAGAGAACAGTGAGACATGTACAACGTCTCCTACAGTTTACTGTTTTTATCAGAACTATATATAATGCAGATCGTTGCTGCCACCTGCTGCATAAGGTGTAACTGACCAAATGAAGAGATACAAAAGTATGAGATAGTTGCATTGTACGGTAGTTGACACACTAGCATCAGAATGTAAGTTGAGGTAGAACACAGCTTTGTCATTCAGATGGGATATATTAACTGGGATAAAATTGAATTGTCAATTTGTGTATCCTTCTGAAGCTCCTGTCTTAATGCCTCTTCTCTGATCGAAACCTGCTTATCTTGTGCGACATGCACAGGAAGAAGTGCTCACAGGCTGTCTTCATTCTCGAGGTCTAATGCAACCACAGAAGTATGTGAACACAACGTACATTGTTGTCTGACTGAGGCAACCTTCAGAA
The DNA here is from genome assembly GCA_025399935.1 of Amblyopsis rosae. Lineage (NCBI taxonomy): Eukaryota > Metazoa > Chordata > Actinopteri > Percopsiformes > Amblyopsidae > Amblyopsis > Amblyopsis rosae. The sequence continues at coordinate 5,459 of JAODTR010003418.1, forward strand.
AGAGAAATACATCCTGTTTATTTGCAAACATTCATTTACAGTTAACTATATATTTGTTTTCACAATATTATTGCAGGCCTACCCCTCTAGTTGGTCAAATAGGAATATTCTGTTAATGTTTTTTATTGAATATAGATTTGCCTGTAGCCTATGTCACTGAGCTTTTATTTATCTTTAGCATGCTTTGTAACCCTTTGAGCATTCGATCGTATACAATGTAGCCTAATGCCTTATTTTATTTTATTTTTTTAAATCATGAGAGAACATGTTCAAATATGCTTCCTTTCACAACGCCGCGGATTCGTTAACCATCGTCATCCAAGACCCTAAGTCAGACTGAAATAGACACACTAACTGAAATCAAGACTAACTACTGGTCTCAGGTCTGCTACGGAGCTCTCATTGCTTTGATTCGGCGCAGTGTTGCGTCCCATGCATCCCTGTATGGGGTGTAGGCAGGAGAAAGTGGGAACTTCCTGGTTGGCGTTTTCAGTCCTGCATATACTGTAGAGCTTTCTGGATTGGCTGTGGAAGAGTCATCGAAGAGTTTGGGCAACTTATTTTATTTCCATACGAATTAGTCAAATACAATCGAAACCTACACGAGCTCTGGTGGGGGTGTGAAACGACGATGGCAGTGAGTGAAGTGTGCTCACCCCATACAAGCTGGAATTCTGTACACAGCCGCTCGGCGACAGTTGTGCCACGATCGTAGTACTACTAGGCTACCCCCCCCCCATCAAAGTGGTTCCTACTTTGCCTGTTGTTCTTCTAGACCGCGACACAGGCTGTCGTCGACTAACTAAAATAGTGTGAGGTACAGTATCCGGATATTTGAATGCTATACATTTAATCTACCCTACTATAATTTATGTTATCAGATCAAACTAAATGCATAATTTACATAGGCTCCTACTAATCAATCGAGGTTCCTACCTTTACTTCCTGGTTGTTAGTGATTATTGACCATTCTCAGTTTTGGAACCAACCGAATATTTTCCTATTGTGGAAATGTGTTTTTAATAACACAATGAGATTCAGGAAGGCGATTTGATTGTGATTTTTATGATTTTTATTTGCAGGTTAGCGAACCATATATTTTTGAAAATGTAGATTTTCACATTTGGGTGTCAAATCTATTGATAAACATCTCTATCCTTTCCATAGAAACAATTTGCCATGCCCTCTCCTATTAATCTGAGTGACATTCTAGCAGCAGGGCAGCAGGCATTCATTCGCATGAATAATTAATCAGATTCTTGCACAGGTTTGACTTTGCTGTTAATGCTTTTCCAGATCTGCTTTACCAATTATGACAACTGCTTATAATTCGTCAGACATCTGATGTCCAGTTCTAGTTGGTTTATAATTTGCTGTCTTCAGAATAGTCTTTTCCTCTTTACTGAAGTCAATCAGTTCCATTCATTAAGCACCACTGAGGGTATATAGACTAATTCTCTATTCAACTACAAAGGGCTATTGATTTAATTTACAGTTAGCTATTAACTAGATTTTTGTCTGGTTTTGAGAGTGGAAATGGCTTTCTCCATAGTCAGGTTTGTGAACATCCAACAGCATACAGACCAAATATGTTTGAAAAGTGAAAAGTCACTAAAGGTATGTTGTGCCTGTTCTTTTAAAAGCTTTGTCCATTTCTTAGGCTAATTACATTTCCAAATCTTTCGACAGCAGTGGAAAGATGAGTGCCTTAAGTACTATACAATTAGCTTTAAGCAGTGAGTCAAAACAAAGCCATTGATATTCAAGGCAGATAGTACTCCCTGGCCTTTGGTGACACAGTCTATGGAGTAGACATATTGGACGTCCAACATGGCCTCCCTGACTGTCTCGCTCTATAGAGACATGCTTCATGGGAAGGGATGTCTGTGCAGTGAGTTTGAAGTAATTATCAATTTATGTCAGGTTGGGAAACAAAGCATTCATCAAATTAAAAAGTGAAGTATACTATACTACAATACAATAGGCGTGTGTGTGTGGATAATATAGGCGCCGTATTGTATACCTTAGTGATATTGTGCTTGGATGGTGGTGCAGCAATGCGTATTTTCAACGGTTTCCTCGTCAAACTATATTTATGGTATTCACTGGAATACATTTTGGTTTAGCCTTTTTTGATTCCTCCTTTTGTGCTCTGGATTCCTTGAACACTGTGGACCTTCTGACATTCCCATCGTTTATTTACTATGCTGTGTGGTTAAAGATAAAGTAAGCAATTGTAAGATAATACACATTTTGTTAAAGTCACCAAATATCTCCTAGCGGTCTGCTATCTTTCTGTTCTCTGTGCTTGCTGGAAACAGCCCTCGCTTCATACACAGGAACACAAACAAAGCAGTGCAGACCGCATACAACAATATCCTATGCCAAGCCTTCACAGTGCGTTTCCAGTGTGTTGGGTGGAGCTATGGAAGATCACCCTATGATATTGAAGGCTGAGGTGTTCAATTATCAACAAGCGTTTGCTCAAATAATTTAAATTGAACATAACTAGTAAAGTGTGTGTGCGCACGTGTTTTGGGACAAACTAGAATTCTTATTGATTGGGGGGAAAAAGTCTACACAGTTTGTACAGAGCCTCACTTTGCTACAAGAAAACACATCCACATGTCCAGTGTATTAATTCTACCTGTCTTCGCCACCAACCCCCCCAGCATGCGACCGGAGGCTCAGCCGCTGTAGAATGAAGAAGAGCCCGGCACACCGCGCCAGGGACATCGAGCGGCACGCCGGCTACCTGGGGCCCGAGCACTGCGCCCCTCCGCCGCCGCACACGGGCTCCAACGCCATGTGGTTCATCCGCGACGGCTGCGGCATCGCGTGTGGCGTCATCACCTGGATGCTGGTGCTCTACGCTGAGTTCGTGGTGGTGTTCGTGATACTGCTGCCCGCCAAGAGCCTGGCCTACAGCCTGGTCAACGGCGCACTCTTCAACAGCCTGGCCTTCCTCGCGCTCGCCTCGCACACGAAGGCCATGTGCACGGACCCGGTTAGTCATGTCAACCTGAGGGTTCAGCAGTTCTGAGTTTTATATTGTGTTTGGAAAATATGGTGTTTTATGTAGTCTATAAACATCCTATGTAGAATGTTCCTTACCAAAGTCAAACTAAATCCAAACATGTTCCAAATGTGCTGTTTTTAGGGGGTTTTAAGACACGATCCCTTCCCAATGAACAGGCCTGTTTGGCCTGTAAATGAAAGAACATGTTTCTTCAGTGAACATTATGCGACTCGCAGCAATGAAGCATGCAGCTGTGCTCCTCTCATTTGTCTATAAAGCCACATATGCTTTGGTGTTAATGTCACACAGTTGACGTCCTCCCTTTGTTTCTAAGGAAATAAACAAAGGGCCCTTAAATACTGTTCCTGAAACAGTACCAGGCCCAGACGATGGTTTTATTTGATTTTAATGTTTCCTGTACACCTGTGTTTAATGCATGTCTTTGAAACCAAGTTTTTGCACCCATAAGTCAGGTACTTTGAGAGCAATATGTCTGAACCTGACCTCTCTCTCTCAGGGAGCTGTGCCAAAAGGGAACGCTACCAAGGAGTTTATTGAGAGCCTGCAGCTGAAGCCCGGTCAGGTCGTCTACAAGTGTCCCAAATGCTGTAGCATCAAGCCGGACAGAGCCCACCACTGCAGGTATGCACGGTGTTGTGTGGGTGGTTTGTGTGTTTGTTTATTATGTCGTTTGTGTGTTTGGACTGGGCTGGGGGAGACAATCACTAAAAGCAGTCAAATGAGAATCGTTTTTGTCAGTTGCAGCGTGTGCGATGTGGAGCTTTTCACTGTTGCAGCGTGCAACTTGCTGAAGTCTAGGCAGCTGTGATGACTGTTAGGGTCTCTCCACTTACTGGCTTCCATCTGTTGTCCTAGTATTGCCTATAGTGTGAAGGACGTCAAAATCAGCCAATACGCACTTTAAAGTTATCTACCACTATCGCCTCACCTATTTATTTTGACCAATAATAAAAATTATGGTTGTATGATTTATCTTGGAGTGCAAAACACTAAGAAACAAAATATACAGTTTCTCACTTCCTTATTATATATGGAGGCACATAATAGTCACAGGCCACTGTACTGAACACTGCATAAATAAAGAGTTATTTAACCACAATAATTAAATTGCCCCTTTTTAATTTGCCCCTTTCCTGGTTAGAGATCCCAGGGAACCACTGTTCAGCCACTGAGGCAGGGCATAGATGCCTATTATCGCATTGTAGCTTCTATACTAGCACCGATCATTGTGCACAGTACATGGGCAGTATGTAGTATGTGGACTGTTAATCCATTTTCATATAGTGTATTCTGCTGACCCATTGTGTTCTCTGATTCAATGTCACCTTGTCATGTATATTGTCGTGTGTGTGTGTCCACAGTGTGTGTAAACGCTGCATCAAAAAGATGGACCACCACTGCCCCTGGGTCAATAACTGTGTTGGTGAAAACAACCAGAAATACTTTGTCCTCTTCACAGTAGGTCTTCCTTTCACCCTTCTTGGTTAACTGTGAATTTTGTTAAGCGTTTGATTTATTTTTTAATGGAATACTGTTTTTTTGCTTTCAGATGTACATTGCACTAATATCCTTCCACGCTTTAGTGATGGTGGCTTTCCATTTTGTCTTCTGCTTTGAGGATGACTGGGCGAGTGAGTATAACCGTTCCGTTGCAGTTAGCATATGACAGGTTTGTCTTGGGTCTTGGGTTCGAGCCCTGGCATGGGCCTACATGTAAAGCATCCTAGAGCAAGATGCCTATCCACATTTGTTAGACAAAAAAACAAATGAAGTTGGTTAGACTAGTATTGGCACCAAATTCCAGGTATTCCTACCGGTATGGGTTCAAATGCGACTAGTACCATTCTCAAGCCTGATCTTTACCATGTATGGACTTGTTACACAGACTCATGTTATCCTGTTGATTACTAGGTCTGGGCTACTACATTACATTTACAGACAGGCTATGTCATGATGTCTTTGCTGTAGAACAGTTGATAATAACAACTAATTTACAGTAATATATTGACTTGATTTGTATAGTGGTTATACAATATATTGAGCTAATGTATAGTGGTTAAGGGTGCAATCCCCCTAGTGGGCCACATGGGGGCAGTTGGTGGGGCACATTTGACCCACCGGCCTGCTAATTGAATAGGCATGATGTAAAGCATCCTAGAGAAAGATCTGCCTGTAGGTAGCTATTAAATAAGAGGGTAATTGTTTGTAAATGAACATCCCTGACAGCCACCATATCCACCTCTGCTCCCTCAATCTAGAGTGTGTCTGCCATTGTGAAGCCCGTTGCCAGACTCATCTCACTGATAAAAGAGTAACACATCTAGTCAAGTTTATTTATATAGCTGCCCTTAAAAATCTTTTACATTTAAACTTTATTTAACATTTATTAAAGCTTTATTTAACCGGGTAGGCCGATTGAGAACAAATTCCCATTTTCAAGACAATGCGCAAAAATTCCAAAAATACAAAATAAAGTATAGTGTGTATAAATACAAGTGTGGTACAGTCTATTGTCTTTTGGGTGCAGCTGAGACACTACAGAGTTTACAACCTGTGCAAATAGTAGTATTGGGCAAAAGAAGAATATTAAAAGACAACTGCAGAGTGCAAGAGTTTATGTGACAGAGCAATAATGTTATTTAGCAATGTTCATCACATTACAGTGTCAAAGGGCTGTACAGCCTATATTTAACATGGAAACAAACAACACCCCATAACCTGCTCTTCCTCCCGGGCAAGGAAACACTTTAATTAAAAACTCCATAAGGAAAAAAGGGAAGATACTTTGGTAAGTGACCACAGAGGGAGGAATCCACCCCTCCAGGACAATTAAGATGCAATTGGTGTCGATAGGCAAACAAGATTTAGCAATAATACTATGAATAATATGTATCACATTGTGCCGCAATTAAGAACTAATACATTTGTAAACATGTAATACATTTAGTAAGATAGTTAATTATGAGTGGTCTGTCAAATGTAGCATTAACAGACCCCACAGGAGTCCCAGGTCCGAGGAAGTGTCCTAGCACTAGTCACGGCCAGGTCCACTCAACAGCCATAGCATCTGTCTGTATTGACGTGGCTGCGGTAGCCACCGCCATCCCCCCATAGTCCGGGACAATGTCAGCATCTCCCCTTGATGACACGGACACTTCCCCACCGAGCACACATCTATTGCCTCTGCACACAGAGCTCTCTCCCAGCCCAGGGGAACACCACCGTCGACACGCTGTCCTTGACCAAGGCAGCGTCTTCCCCCGATTACACCACTGGGCGGGAGCCGCACCATCCATGACCAGAAACATGCAACAACTACACAAAGGACCCCAATGTATACCCATTTAGGCCGCTAAACAGAGGGGAACTTTAACTGTTGCTAACATTTTCTAGTTCTAGTCAAGATTTTGGCAGCAGCATTCTGTACCATCTGAAGTATTTTAATACTCTCTCAGAGGGCCAGAGAGTAAACCATTACAGTAATAAGAAGACACAAACACACAAATTAGAGTCTCTGCATCTATCAAAGTCTGCAAATCAAAAGACAAATCAAAAGACAAATCAAAAGACAGCGCGCAATCAAATATCACCCCTGCATTTTGGGCTGAGTTACTCTGAGTAATATTACAATTGTCAAAGTTAAGTGTGGCGTCCTTGAACAGGTGTCTATGGCCGGTCCAATAATGAACATCTGTCTTTTTTGGATTCATATGCAGAAAATATAAAGACATCCATTCTTTTATTTCCAAAAGTCATGACTCTAAGATTCTGAGGTTAGATTCTGGGTGTGGCCATCTCAATATCCTGTTTGCGCTGCAGACTAGTCTAGCTGGCCAGACAGCTTTAGAATTAGCCTATCTTTATTATAAGTAGGCCTATGTACAATGTTCAACAACACAATTGTTAGTGTAAATAACAGATGAGATAAAAATTTGTTTTTCTATGGCTTTAACATTGCGACATTAACACTAAAAGCTATCAATTCAAGTTGTTGGTGCCCCATCAATTATTTTACGTACAATATCAATGTAAGTACTGTTTATAAAGGCTACTCTTAAGTACCAGAATAGTAAGCAGTATTGGTAAGAGTAGTAATATTGTAAAAATCTTAACAATGCCAATCCCTATTCGCCACTGTGTTCCTATTTACAGAACCAGCGCTGTGTAGAGGTAGCCTCATGAGACCACCCTGATCTTGCAAGCTTCAGTTTAATTTCGCCTTCAGAATCAGTCTGGAAAGCCTCGGAATCATTTTGAATGTGTCCGAGTAGCAACTGAACTTTCCAATCAGTGTTGTGTT
>JAODTR010003419.1:0-12797 GCA_025399935.1 Amblyopsis rosae
GTAGATAAGACAGCTAGCTACCATACCGTACCTACTTCATACTGTAACCAGATGCTAGTGTGCATATTCAATAGATGTTATTGGTGTTAGTTTGTATACAATTAAGTTTATCTTCAATTATTAGATGTAATGAATCAGAGACTGCTTTCGTGTTTTTTGGGGGGGCCACTACTGTATATTCCGAGTGGGACAACGTGTCAGATTGTCCCTTTTAATAAAACATTCAAAATGTTTGAACTTGAACCCACAATCCTTCTCTCTGGGAGTGGAACACTCAGACCACGAGACTCGCCTGCTGTTACCATGTAAGTTAGCCCTAATGGGATAATTGGACCCAACGTGCAGATTGATCCAGGAGTACAGATGCTTCTATATTGAGACCCTGCATCTCTGTGCACCGCGTCAGACGCTAGAAACCTTCTCGTGGCCTGTTGGTCTGTGCTGGGGAGCCCACCACCCCTGCAGTATTGAGTCAACATCACAAGTTATCATGTCCCGAGAGGACGGACGGACGGACGGACACACGCTCGCTCGCACAAGCACGCTCCTGTGGCTGCTGAGAAGAAGGCCACTGACCCGGCTGACCCCTTTCGCTGCTGCGCGGCGGTGGCGGTAGGCTGGTAGTGGTCGGGGGAAGGGGTTCCAATTACCGCTGCACCGCTGCAAGTGAAAGGGAACACGCATGCTTCAGTGCCCCGGGAACATATAATCAGTCACTCTTCCTCCGAGATGACTCTGTCCGTCTCGACCCCCGCCGCGCTTCGCTGGCGTGCATTTGCACGAATCGCACACGCGCGCACGCACACACGCGTCATACAGTTGCACAGATGTTTACAGGCTCCGGCAGGCGTTTTTTCTCCAAAGTGACCTACGATAAGTGAGTTTGTCAATAGCTGAATAACTGAGCGCACGCGCAAACAAGCTTGCACTGTAGCCTGTGTTTCCACGTAGATTCAAAATAAATGTCATTTAGCATTCAGTTGACGCTCTGGGCTTTTCGTTTTTTTGGGGTTGCTTTGAACCGAAAAGCCCACAGCTTCTTTGTTTTCTACGGCGGCAAAGGAAATAAATAATAAATAAATCCCAGGTTATTAATGGGCGTTTATACTGTGGAAGTGTTATTTGAAATTAGCATTCTTCCCTCTTTCCACTAAGACTCCGTGTACGGCCTTTCCCCGTTAATTCCCAGTCAGGGCCACTTATTTTGTTATTGTGAATAGGACTTGTGTTGACCATGAAGGGAGAGCCTTGCATTGTAAACTGTCTGCGCCTGTCTGTTGCTGTCACAGCTACCATATATTACCAGCTGAATGTCAACGCCTCTTCTGTTCGCGTCTTAGGGTTACATGTGCCGGGGGAACTTGTTGCTTCTAGCGATTCGGGAAGTCATTATAGGAGCCGTATTTTCTGTACTGTACGTGAATCAATACACGCCCTACTTGTGTTATAGTTTAATGGCGTGCTAACAGTGTTTTACCATGGGGTTAATGTGCAGGTAAATACGTTGGAGGAAGGCCACCGCAAAGTCATGTTTTACTGAGTTTGGCACGCGCACTTAGGAGGTTGGGAGAAGGCGTGCTGGGTTTATAAATTTTACCCTCCCCATCTGGGCGGGGGAGCAGTTGTCTTTGGCCTGCATCTCGTCCAGCCTAATTAGGACGGTAATTCAAAAAAAGGTTCTGCTGGCCGGTACACGCTGTGTTTTCACAGGTTAAATCGTGCGTGTGTGTGTGTGTGTGTGTGTGTGTGTGATTATGTAAAAAATAAGCATTGGTGTGTGTGTGTGTGTGTGTGTGTTTATGTTGCCCTTTATTTCACTAATTGCTTAGCCGGGGCTGAAGATGCGACCCCTGTCATAGCATCAAGTGAGTGCAAGTCTTCTGTGTTGGGTTCAGTTGCCACTGTAATCCCGTCTGCCATATTCAGCTGGCCTCTGGTGCCTCTTCAAAGCCTTCTGTCTCCCCTGCCTCTGGCACATGAAGACATGTGGAGAAAGGATGACGTGCACTTCCGTGTTGGGAACCAGCGCAGTCTCATCTCACAGCCGCTTTCCAGTAACATCTTAAAAGAAAATGAGTTTTTAGAAAAAGTTTTTAGTCGACTGAAAAACAATAAATGCATCTCTTTCACAAATGAACATCGCAAAAGACCTTCACCATCAGCAAACGAATCATCAATCAGCAGTCTTGGGAAAATGTAACGGCTAATTAACTTGTTAGCTTCACTGCTACTGCTAGCTTGAATCATTAGCTTTGTTTTAATAACCAATTAAGAACAGAAAGGGACTGCTTAGCAGATATCAGTTCTAATATGTTGGTAGTGGAGTTTAGACTTAGCATTTATGTTTGCAGATGCTTTGACAGCTTTTACCCTAATTATTTGTATTCAGTATTTGTACGTCAATAACTCCTAGGGTTAGGGTGGTATACTGTACATTTTGACTTGAATGTAATATTCATATCATTCTTCTTCTCACACACATTCAAACACAGCTGTGGCTAATGCAATTAATACTGGGTCAGTTTGAGTGAATGAGAGGTTCCAGTGAGTAAGCGTTGATAATTAGTCCGCAGTATCGTCGGTGCAAATTGGCACGTCAACATCAAAATGACCCGTTAGTAATTGTATTAGCTGCAGCTGTGTTTACCCTGCTAGGACACATTAGTGAAGCATGTCATCGCTGTAGGTCACACACACGCACACACACACACATCTATTGTATGCATGAGAGCATTCAGGACAGTCTTTCCTCTGGCCTGGAATCATAACCAACTTTTGCCACGGTGACCCCATCCATTATAATGGCTCCTATTCTCCGCCAAGGGGTAGCGGCAGATTCCATCTCTGTCCCACGGTTGCATTACAGCGGGATTTAATGAATCTTCTTTTATTTCTGTTTGGCCCTGTGTATGTTTCTTTGGTGGGTACAATATTGCTTTGTACTAGGGCTGCACGATTCGATCAAAAAGTATACTTGCTATTAGTTTGGCAAATATTGCGATTGCGATTTGCGATTGCGATATAGGAACCAGCTCTCATAATTCTGTTTCCTTTGGTATCAAAGCTTAAAAGTGCTCTGTACATTAGTATTAAATACTGTATGTAAATATACAATATTTACAGTAACCTGACATGCCACATGGATTTATAGACACAAGTCTATCTGGGAAACTGTCCATCAAAACCAAAAAAATAGAAGTTACTATTACTAAATATAAGAAGTTGATTGGATGAACTGCTGTCATTGTTGTTTTCAAGTAGCTTTCGCTGCCGCACCTAAACAACGCCCGTAGCTATTAGTACGACACTGAATGGTAAGTTGGTCATAGACGCCATTATTTGAAGCCTCTCCCGACTGATTCTCATGGCGTAGTCAAACTGAAGCTTGCAAGATCATTATGGTTTCACTAGGTTAATTGTATAGGCTAGAGGAGTACCTAATGTATATCTTAAGCAGATAATTAATTGACGTTGGTGGCCTGGTTTGACATGTAGTGGTAGAAGGTCAAACCACTTAGCCAACTAGCAAAGAAAAAACAAAACATAAGCAATAGGCCTACAGAAATATGTAGGCTATTATTAAGCAATTCAGTGGAACTAAATAAAGTCTCAAATACCCAAAAATGATATTAGATATGTAAATCGATGCATTTATTGACTACTAATTATCAAAAAATGAAGTTATATCTGTATGTATTATATATAGATTAAAATTGCCCACTAAGCACTTCCTGGAACTGTTTTGCATCTCCATGAACCATGTCTCTCTCTCCATGGCTCTGGGCTTACCTTGCTCGAACTGTACTTACAGCATAGCCAGGTGTCTAGGTGCGACACTACGATATGCACACTACAACACTATAGCCCCCCCCCCAATCACTGCCTCGTCTCACCTGATAGTTAGTTAGTTTTGTCATGTGATGTAAACACAATGTACTGTACCACAGTGTAGCTTCAGACACAGCCGTGGGACGTGTCCAGCTTTTAACAGTCGAGCGCAATGCATTGTGTGGAGAGGGGCCCCGACACCAGGAGGCGTACAGCAGCCAGCCAGCACTAGCCTGGCAGGCAGCGCACGCCGGAGCGCTTCCAAGCTAGCGGTGGCCATGACAAATGGGCCGGCGGGTGCGGCGGGGACAGGTGTGGACGGCCCAGCTCGTATCAGGCGGGGGGCGGCGGTTCACACACCACAGCCCGGGCACACGGCGGGCCCTAACTCTAACAGCAGCCCCAGTCCAGAGCTGTCTCTGCGCTGGCACGGCACAAGACAGAAAAACAAAGTGGACTTCTGGGTGGGAGAGAGGAAGGCTGGGGGGGGGGGTTGTTACATTTGCCAGCCTGCTCATATAAAAGGTTTAGGGCCGGGGAAGATGTGTGTGTGTGGAGTCGCTGCTAGAGTGAACAGAGGCCAGGCAGCGTGGAAAAGTGAAGGGTGCTAGAGACTTGCGATCCTTATCTACCTACGCTCTCTGTCTGCCTTAAACACCGCTCGTCTCTGCGGGAAAGGCACGGTCGCCGTAGAGACGCGCGCGGCGGTGCAGTCAGGTGTGTCCGGAGCGCGGAGAGAGACGCACACACACGCGCCCGCCTGTTTGTCTGTGTGTCGTTTTATCATCCACACATTCATCTATCCATCCACAAGTCATCCATCTATCCATCCACCATCCATCCATCGTCATCAGCAGTGACCCTGCTGTCTCCCCGGACTACCTGACTCCTCTGACAGGCTCATATATACAGCTCAACGCAGCTCAGCTGCCTAACTGACGCACGCACTCAATATGGGTACACATGCAGAAGTCAATTCCACACAAAATTGAAACCGACCCTTCTGGCACCGCCCCCACGCACGCACGCACGCACGCACACACGATCATTCACACACATCTGGCTGATATTTCCATAGGCACTCTTGAGTAATTTACGTGAGGTTAGCTCGGCAGCCAGAGCAGCCGTCCAGAACACAGTGAGAGCAAACACAAGGAGAAAGAACAAATTGCTTTTTTAAATTGCCCAGACACGGTGCGCTCTTTTCCTTTTTTCTTTGCCCTATTAGGACAAAGTGCAAACAGTGCTACAAAGCAGGAGTACAAAACCAAGGGAGTGTGACTAAATCTAATAGAGATAGAGCTTGATAGCACGGACGCCATGCGGGTTTGTTTGGGGTGGGAGTTTGTAAAGCTTTGATCCGCGTGGAAACTACTAGGACATTGGTAAAGCACAGCACTAGACCCAGACTGTAATGGCATGGAGGTATCACCCATAGGTTTGCAAAGGGGGAGTTTGAAGCCATGCGTTTGGCTGTTTTCAACTTAACATGCCTTTATACTGGACCTTCTCAATGAAAAGATTTTAAAAAATGACCACATCTACTCTGTTTAGAATTACTGAAATTAAAGAGATTACAGTCGTTCCCCTAGACTTCCATTCGTTCAAAGGCTGTTTTTGTGCCATCCACGTAGTGCCGGATTAAGAACTTAATTTCGAGTCACTACGGTGTTGGATTTAAGTTAAAAGCATAACAGTATGTTTTATCTACAGTATAGCCTATGGCAGGCAAAGATTCACTTTTTTATCTCTCGAGGAAAAATTATGACATAATTCAGTTTAAAACCGTTGAGGCATACTATGAAAACACTCCCAACAAGTACTTCCAAATGTACCTCTGAATTTAGCAGGCATTTTAGCCAAACGAAGGTCTACCTGGGGATATCAACTAGGTTGCAAAAAAATGTTTTGCTCCATAAATCTATTACTATTATTACTATTAATACATTTTTGTTGTTGCAATTTCTAGGTTAAATGATAATAAAAATTATACTACAACTGAATCTGTCCCTGCAGTTTAATTGGCCAGTAATATGTACATAGATGAATCTCATTTGAGCTCTTTTAGGTTAGACGTTAAATGTACGCTTCTCGACTATGGTACAGCCTTGGTGGTTATAGCGCCCCCAGGAGCCAGGGGCAGTGGGATCTGCCAACACACGAGGTGCAGAGGGGCATCTAACGCTACTTTCAACCATTGGCATATTGGCATGGTAAAGGTAGAGTCAGCTAATACGCTTTTTGAGAATACCTCGTTGCGTTGTAATAATCTGGTGTTGCTACACCGGCCCTGCCTCTGTGGGTGGCGAACACAAATAAAATGATCCCAGCCTTGGCAATGCGTTTCCAATGTTGGTGTCAGAGCTTCTGAGCACAATGGCATTGAAGGGAGAGGTGCTTCTGTTTGGATCGAGATATTAAAAGTCCTTCTGCAGATAGACTGACTCCACCTTTAACTAAATCTTAATTCTAAACATCCCACTGTGTCGCTAGAAAGCTTTATAGTGCTACAAAGACACAACTCGCCCTTCATAGTCTTTGCACGCTGTTTGGAAGTAATTTCAACATAGAATGTTTTCGACGAAGGAACATGCACAAACATGCGAGTAGCTAATGGCAAGGTGTAAACACCACCCGCACTTCTGCTCCAATTCGAAGTCAGCGACAACACAGCTGAAGTCACATCCATTACCACCTCGCCCGTCCTGCATGCCGTCGATCACTCTCAACATCTGCTAGGCAAGCTGCATAGCGCCGGCACGGCTCCTCTGTGAGCGTCCCTGAGAAACACATCACACGTCGACTACGCAGGGACGTTTGATGTTTAAGCCCGACGAAGGCCTTCTGATGCCAGAGGAGACGTGGCTGTGACATTCCAACTCCTGAATAACCACCAGCAGCCGACAGCTTGATGGACACTGCGGAATTAAACATTTAGCAGCAAAAGGAACAACATGGATTAAAGGGGAAAATCAACAGGCTTGCTCTTTCTGCCCCCGGTGGAAGCCCAGTGCAACAGGCGGGCTGCGTTCCACCTCTGTTTAGTGCGCCTGGGAGCGGCTAATAGGCCCTGGTTTTGTTTTCTCGCCGTGAGCTCCAGGACTCGCCCATAAGCCAACCACCTCACGATTACCGGCAGGTCGATAGCCTCCCAGTGATCCCTACCCTCCATCCATCCCTCCTTCCCACTGAGAGCAGGAGATATTTGTTATCTGCAGAAGGCACCCCCCCAATCCCCCCCTACATCCAAATGTCCTGCCCATGGCCCTCAGAAAACCAATCGGGGGCATGTAAGCCTTCACTTCCTAAGTGTATGGTCTCTGCAGGGCACAAGATCCTCCTCTCTCGCTCCCCCCTCCAATCCCTTCCCACCCCCCCACCCCCGCTCGCTTCCCTGACAAGAGTGCTTTCAAACGGGGGCAAACCGAGGACGACTGGATCTCGGTCGTGGACCAGACCCACCCTGGGACCCTCGCTACAGCACATAGCAGCCAGTGGGAGTTTGGAGGAGGCTGGGGGGGCTTATTGTTGGAATAATTTAACATTCTTAGCAGCACAGCATGGTGCCTTGTATTCGATAGACTCTCATCACCCCCCCCACGACGCCTGCCCCCCCTACACACACACAACACACATACGGTACATATATATAAGTGTGGAAGGCATTTGTTAGTCTTTGGTATATTTGGGGGGCGGGGCAGGGGCTCCCCGTGCTCGTCAGCTCACGCGTCACGGGCGGGGGGGGGTCACCTTCAAACGCCACCTCTCCCAGCTCAGGTGTCGGTTGGGGATAACAACACTGCCCAGAGAGCCTACGATGGACGCCAACACCCTAGCCACCTACCTTACCCACCCAGAGTGTCTGCCTCGATTCCTTGTTCTGTAGTGTTCGGTGGTGAGGGGAGAGGGGGCTGGGGGGAGCAGTATGGTATATTTATCAGGGTGACACTGTTGATACAGCTGGTTTCATTTGTAATAATAAATCCGTGATGTAGTGTCGGGGAAGTTCACGAGGGCTAGCGCGGCCGTCTCGCATTACCCATGATGCACTGCAGACCCACCGTGGAAATGAACAAGAGGCTGGCTGATGCATGAGATGCTATCAAATATATCACAGGACCACACAAAGATAGAGCGTCCTAATGCATTTCTATGGGAGCATGCATGGAACGGTTCTGCTTGTCTCTTTTACATGTGTACGGCATTATGCCGAGGAGGCTGAGCGCACAGAGAACCCAGACAGCTAAATCTACCATGCATGGCCTGAATCAAAGGGCATTTATCCATTTAACTATAAGCTGCAGTTATACCATTGTGGCCTTGGATTGATTGCAGGTAATTGGGAATGAATGTAATACACGCCAAACACCCATTAACGGCAAATAATTTGGTGAAATTCAAGGACATCCCCATTGACATGGCTGCATAAAGGGTGAATAGACCCCCCCCCTCCGAACACACTTCCTAAAGTCAAACATTGAACAGTGATTTATAATATATTGTCCCATTAAAGTGGTACATCATCTTATAGTACCAAGACTTTGGTGCATAATAGCGTAAGATAAAATATTGTTGCTTGTTTTTAATACGTGCTCATATGTTTTTTTATTGCCGTCTAGAATATTCCCCACATACTGTAAATCCCATTTCCTGCTATATGTCTTTGTCATAGTTACCCCATTTTGTGAGGGGTTTGGGAGCATATTATTCCACCTAGAGTGACAAAATGGAGAGGTCTTTCTTTCAGCTTCTAACAAGCGGTGATAATGATCCTCAGGTACAGTAGAGCCACATGTTAATATATCTCTCTCTCCCTCTCTCTCTCTCGTCTCTCTCTCTCCCCCACTGCCAGGCTCTGGGTATTTTTGCGCCACCTCCCTCGTATATATTTGTTGCCGTGCCGATTCCGCCCCAGTATCCCAGAGAACAGTGTGTCCTAGCCCTAGTCTCAGTGAAGGCGTGAGGCGTGCGTTCTGGCCGACAGCAGCCTTTCACTAAAGTTATACTTAGCGCACTGTAAAGGCCTAGCTAGCACCATAACTTTCTTAGCTAGGAGGCAGCGTGGCGGAGCTAGAACAGTGTTCTGGTGTTAGTAGTTGTCATTCACCGAGTTCCATGCCGTGTTTGTTTTGGCCTACTGCCACTTTTTGCAACCCAAGCTCCACAATGTTGGGAATATTTGTTTTGTGGAGGTACAGAGAACCAAGTTTTGTCACGGACTATGCTTTTATAAAATTACTTTTAAGTTGATGTGAAAACAAGACTCCAATGGCACTTTTTACTTTGCCTTTTTTATATTTCTATTTCATTTTTTATTATTTTCTGATGGGAAACGATGTAATAAAAAAACATGTATGAATCTCTTCCAGATTTCACCTAATTTCTGTCGTAAAATAAAACCCCAATCATCTTCCACCCAGCATCTCATCAGGCCAGCCATATGTCCAGTCAGACTCGTCAGCCAACTGATCTGCACATCTTTGATGCCCTCCCCTTGCCTCTTTCAAGGGGTGTGCCAAGTTTCATATCAGCGCGGTGGTCCGATCACTGGCCATGGGCTCATCAATACAAATACATGCCTCTGAAACAGGCAGCTTGGTTCCGGGTCCATATGAGAAGCTGTTTATAATAAACTGTCAATCATTTCAAAACAGTTATTAATGGAAGATAACTGAAAAAGGGTAACATCGGGTAATCCATCACAAGTGAATTGAAAGGTGATTTTCCTACGTTACGGGCACAGTTCTAACCGTCCTCTAATTATAGTGACTGCTTTAATGTCACTATAGTGGTAAAAGTGAGTCTTGTCGCATTTTATGGAGATCTGCCCCCTCGTTGCTGGCAGCGGGGGTTTCTGAACCCTTGGCCTCCCAGTGAAGCCAAGGTGCCCTATGCTTTTATAGGCCTCCACACAACAAAGACAGCACATCTCTAACTTTAATGGTTGCCAATGCTCAGTGCACTACTTCATTTACACGCTGATTTACTCCCCGAGTCCGTCACCGTGCCTTTCAGACTAATGGCCTCTCACTGCACTTTATTTCATTATGTTAAATGGCTTTCTAATTGTAGACATTTAATAAGAATCAAAGAAGAATGGAGAAAATAATACAGCTTACCAGAAGGGGACATGGTAAAGTACCACGCTGATAACGTTATGTAAGACTCAGACATAACAAGGTGCCACAGATAGAGGACAGATTATTTTAGTTTTCGTTTTTTTTTTTAAGACGATCATCATAATTTGACATATTCGTGTCAAATATTGATATTTACTGTATAGTAATGTAATTTAAAATAGGCTACAGTTTGCTGCAGTAAGGGTATAATTTAAACAAGTTACAAAGCTGGTAACTGGTTTATAATTTAGATCAACTATTACAGTCTATAGTTCACTGTAGGTATTGGTGTAGGGATCCATGGTGCCCCAGCATTCAGTAGGAATCCATGGTTCCACCCCCCCACGCACCCTCTTACATTGGTTCAAATGCTTTATTTGAAGATAGAAGCTAAAATGGAAGCTAGTTAAGAAATTTCAAGAAAAAAATATGAGCGGCTTGTCAGAGCAAAAACACAACAACAACTAAATAAAAGAGTCTTCTAATTCCTAGTTGTGGTTTCTTCAAGTAGAATCAAAAGATGAGGCCAGTCTCATCCCCAATCCCAGCGCATATTTCCCATCAGCAGCTTCCAGGGGATGGCTAATCGGCGCCTATTGGAGAGATGGATTTATTCCAAATGAGCCTTTTTGATGTGAGGGTTTATATCTTTTTTTAATTTTAATGTAACGATATAATACTGTCTGGGGTGAAGTGTGGCTGTGTCTTTTAACGAAACAACAACAACATAAGAATGCAGTTAGTGTCCGGGGAACATGTTTTAGGTTATGGAGGGACTCTCTGTTCACTTTGAAGGTTCTGTAGACTGTTTTGGAACTGCCACATCACAGAGCAACATGTTGTGGATGTTCAGTATGTATTTGATGCTATAATTTCATTGCTATTTGACAACTGGGTATAAACTGACAACGTAGTCCAGATAATCGCAACAGATCTGAGGGATTTATCACTGAGGCGCATTTAGTTCCTTTCTAAAATCCCCACAAAATTGCATTTATGGGATAGCGTGCAAAAAAATTGTCCGCAATGCATGATTATACAAATAATCCTCAAATAATCCCTTTTTAAATAATGAATGTTTATGTATTCACCAGACAATGAACACAGGGCAGTTTAAAAATGAGGCCTGTGTTCAAATGAATAATACATCTGTATTTGCTATAATTATACAATATTTAACATAATAACGTTTGAGGGCTTTAGCTAATTCTCTCGTCCACAACAGCTGAAAGATACAATAAGTCAAGTATCCAGTGACGCCCCCTATAGTAAGTAAGTATCTAGTCTAAACCAAGCAGCACGAATATAATGTAATTCTCTCCATGTTTGCCATGCAGACTGACTCTTCTTTATATGGAATTGTCACACCTAGACAGCATCTATAAAGAAGAACATAAAGGTGTTAATGAAGAGGCATTAGGTGAATCACTATGGCATAACCACGCATGGCCAGAAATAGCGGCATTTATTAATACAGTATGAAAACGTATGTATCACACGCCCATTCGCGCTAGTTCATTCGTCTGAGTACTTAATTCAGTGTCTCATCGCCACGGCAATTAGCACGTCAATGCATTGTCAACATAACATGCAGCCCCAAAAAACAACAACTGTATTTTTAGATTTAAAAATTTAAAAAAGCTCAGATCAGGAGGTTTCAGGGACATAAAAAATAAAAAAGAGGGTAAGGCCTCCTGTGTACTCCTGGAACATTGCCTTAGATACAGTATAAGGCTTGTGTGATCCCTCTGCAAACCTTTCATGATAGCATGCACAGAGCGTGCATTTGTGTGTTTGTGTGTGTGCGTGCGTGGCGGAGCACGGGGAATTGATGGGGCAGTACGAGGGAAAGAACACGGAATAAATGACAAGACTCGGGAACTCAAAGGGCCCTCGCTGTAGGTCGGCAGGCAGGGGCAGATAACACGGTCAGAGAAGCAGTTCCCGGTGGATGAGAGCCCCCGCAAGAGTCAATCCTATTCCTAGGTCCCTGGGAGATTTCTTTCAAATATCATAGACAGAGAGAGAGACAGAGAGATGGGGGGGGGGGGGGGGGGGTTTTTTCGTTAAAAAGACCAGCCTCTCCGGTTGCTCACTGTGGCCGCCCACTGCTCCCTTCAGGGATGGGTTAAATGCAGAGAATGAATTTCTCCTAAGGGGGATTAATAAAGTATGATTTCTTTCTTTCTTTCTTTCTTTCTCCACAATGAGCACCCCTCTCAGCGAATCCATTTCCAGTGCGGTAGAGAGAAGCACAATCTTTTTCAGAATTCCCACGGAACCCACTGACTCCACGAGGCGATCTGTCTGATTATCTGTATTAGACACAAAAGAACTAGCCACGTTTGTTCTTTTCCAACCGCCAACTACAGTACATCACTTTTTTGTTTCTTGGTGTTCTTTGTGTCTAGCGAGTGTGGGGGGAATAACTATTATTGTTTACCGCTGGTACTCGTCGTTATCAATCTTTAACATGCGTCCTTTAATTACGAGCTTTGTAAATTAACATCCAATACTCACTGGTTACTGTGAAGGAACGCAGGCGTTTCTGGGCTAATTAACCGTATATCCTTATCTGCAGAACATTAGCAAAGTTCCACCGCGTGATTAGGGTGAAGAAAATGTCCTTGCGGTGATTAAGGGTGCCCCAATACCGCGGTCTGCGGTATTATCGCCATTTTTTTTTTTTTTTTTGCAAGTTCGTTGCGCAGAGCTTCCGAAATAGTGGGATTCTGGGGCATTTATAGACAACGTGATCTCAGTCCGTGGTGAAACAATTGTGCAACATCATATGCTTTCTACCAGTTTAGTAGGCCTACTGGTAATCACGTGTAACTTTGTCCGGCAGAT
>JAODTR010003421.1:0-12796 GCA_025399935.1 Amblyopsis rosae
GTAGCTTTGCTATTTCATGCTTCCTCATTGGCATGCTCTGTAGACAGCAGAGAAAGCTCAGACAGGCTATGGATTCCTGCGCTAGGATTTTCCGCCCCCTAGGAAAAGTTAGGAAGAGCAAGCGTCAGGAGAAGAACCCCACTAACCCTCTTATTGAGTTCCCCACACCCTGCCACTGAGAGCACCAACCCGAGCTAGTGCTGTTAGAATTAGTTGACGAATCAAACAGCCTGACAGAGGTGTCCCTAGAAACCAGTCCCTTATAAGAGTCGGAAGAGTAGGAAGAGTAGGAAGCCACCTGTTCCCTCTCTTTTCTACTGTCCTTTCATTTAGTCTGCATACACCAGCTTATTACACCTGAATTATTGTAGCCTGTTTGTTGCAGGAGATGTTTTGCAAGCCTGCAGGATCTCGCCTCGTTCTGTCAAGACCTGAAGTCGCCAAAAGGGGGGAATGTAGTGATCCAGCAGCCTAACCATGCCACCATTGGAAATTCATGATTATGAATTATTAAGGTTTGAACCCTTGGACTGTGTATAAGTGTCTTCACCACCCCTTTTCACCAGTGAGACCTGGGACACCTAGGTCATAAAGAAGCTTTTCGTGCGCGCGCACACACACACACACTCACCCGATACTGACCTGCAAGAAAACAGGCCAGATTAAAGGATTTTGATGGGGAGATCGTGGAAGGATCATTTTATGAGCAAGAGATACAGAAGGTTGCAGTGTCATCTGACAAGATATATCACGTGGAGAAGGTTTTAAAGATGAAAACATGCAACGTTCAGAAGTATGTTCTTGTGCAATGGAAAGGTTGTCCTTGAAAATATAATTAGTGGGTCCTATCGACTAGCTATGGATCACGCATTTTATGTAACGCTTGCGAGCAACAGAAGCACAAACACTTTCAAAAATAATACAGCCTCCTGGTTCACTATAGATCTTAGCCTACAGCTTGATCTAACAGGGTATTGGGAAGTCGGTTTGAGCAAGATCACGTACCCTCATACATGGTTTAACATACTGGCAAGCGGTAATCATTTTGACTTGTTAATTACGGATCTCCCCAGGAGGGGGGGTCGTGCTGAGTGATCTGGAGGGGATATCACCGCAGCCCCCCAATAAGTATGTAGGCCAAGAAGCATTGCTTAAAATTACTCAAGGCAGCTATGACACTATACATGATGTGCTCAAGGAGCTAAATACTGCGATAACGCATGCTTATGCATCTTGAAAGGGTTCCCCACTCTAGATATCACCCAGTGAGTCGAAAAGTGGAAATTAAGACCGATGTAACAAGGAAAGCAGTTTATATACGGTTCAGAGGCTCCCTGGTGTACATTCTTGGATTTAAAGACAACTCGTGGTTCAAGCCGACAGATCGGTATATACTAGGACCATACCCCCTAATATGCATGCGGGGAACTATAATTTGTTTGTTTATACAGACATAGTTGACCGCCAGATTTGTAGGCGATAGCTATGTACCTCTAACTTAGAACAGTTAAAAATGAGGGGAAGTACGGGGACGTAATCACTTTAAACTACACCAAGTCTCATGATATGTATATCGGCCATTTTATAGAATTATACTTTTTTTTATATTTCTTAAATTAATTTTTAATTAATAGCTGTCACTTTTTAATTAATAGAGAGTTAAATGGCACCTGTCAGTTTGATGGAAAGTGCCTTCTTATCTTTTTGGTGAGATTACAGTCTGGAAACCCTATTCTCATTTGCGTTTGCACAGCCACCCTGACCAAGCAGCGTGAGATGACGTTGAAGTGAAGCATGTATCGAAATGGTAATGAAGCTAGATGAGGCGATTAACGCAATTGTAGCAATGCCGATTGGGTCCAGGTATAGGTTGTACATTTGTTTTTCCGTTTACATTGGAAAATTAAGAAAAAAAAAAAAAAAACACCCCCGAAATTTTGAGTTGATTTTTGGTTCTTGTTCCTGCACGGAAATCAGAAAAAACACCTGTTCTGATTCTCCCCAGTGGGTGGTGCTAAATCTGGAATGCCTCTCATTGGCCAAAAACATGGAATACGCATTAATTATTTTTCAAATTAAGAGTTTTCCTGATAATATGGTAAATTTTCACAATCTACTTTAGATTGGTTAGCCAAGTAGACGTATATGCAAGCAAGCCCTAATATTTGGCTTAACTGACTGAATAAATGTATTGAAATTATGAAAAAGCTAAAATGTAGGTCTATTATTATTATAATTTTTTTACGCAATGACATCAGGGTGGTTATAGAGACTGATTTAGAAGAGGGGTGGTAGACCTACCCGTCTCATCGTCTTTCTCTACAGTAAACTGAGGAGTACTTTTGTGTTCCCTCACAATATTTTTGCTTTCCCTTGCAATATGTTTTGCGTTCCATTGTCACATCATCCCAATACTAGCCTAAAAAATGAATGAATGATACCTGGACCTGAATCAACTGCGAACACTTCCCAATAGAGCATGGTTACACCAGGCTAGTATAAAATATCACAGAAAGCAAACTACTGTATGATCACCCGCAAAAATAAAATAAGAACCAAGGTATGAACCAAACCGTGGCTCAAAAATGTAGGTATGAACCAAACCGTGGATTTGGATATCTGTATACTGTCAACATACATATGCCATGGTTGCTTTTTGTTGTTCCCTAGACAGACGTCATCCTCTCACCTGTGATGAAAACACCCATGCTGACCAGAGCAATCCATGTGAGGTTAGCCTGCGGGTCTGTGAGCAGATCTGGCAGCTGCACTGTCAGCCCATTTGCTGTTGTGTTGTTGTGGTGTAGGGCTGAGAGATGAAAATAAACACCAAATGCTATGGAGCTGATCGCCATGGTAACCCCTAATGTGTGAGAAAGTAAATGAGGCATAAACAAATGTTAAGAACAGAAAAGTATCCAAAAAATAAATAAATAATTGATTTGTTTATATACAGTGGCTTGCAAATGTATTCACATTTTGTCACGTTACAATCACAAACAAATGTATTTTATTGGGATTTTATGTGATAGACCAACACAAAGTGGCACATAATTATGAAGTGGAAGGAAAATTATACATGGTTTAAAAAAATAAAAATATAGTGTGGCGTGCAAAAGTATTCAGTATTCAGCTTTGCACATATATAGATTTTTTGCAAAATAGCTCAAACTCAGTCAGATTGGATGGAGAATGTCTTTAAACAGCGATTTTCAAGTCTTGCTAAAGATTCTCAATTGGATTTAGGTCTGGACTTTGACTGGGCCATTCTAACACATGCTTTGATCTAAACCATTCCATTGTAGCTCTAGCTGTATGTTTAGGGTCGTTGTCCTGCTGGAAGGTGAACCTCTGCCCCAGTCTCAAGTCTTTTGCAGACTAACAGATTTTCTTCTAAGTTCAGCTCTGACCAGCTTCCCTGTCCCTGCTGAAGAAAATCATCCCCACAGCATGAAGCTGCTGCCACCATGTTTCATGGTGGGGATGGCGCGTTCAGGGCGATGTGCAGTGTTAGTTTTCCGCTAAACTAGTTTTCATCTGACCAGAGCGCCTTCCTTCATTGCTATGTCCCCACATGGCTTGTGGCAAACTGCAAACAGGACTTTTATGGATTTGGTTCAACAATGCCTTTCTTCTTGCCACTCTTCCATAAAGGCCAGATTTGTGGAGTGCACAATCAATCGTTGTCCTGTGGACAGATTCCCCTGCTTTAAACTTCTCCACAACTTTTTTCCTGACCTGTCTGGTGTGTTCCTTGGGCTTCATGATGCTGTTTGTTCACTAATGTTCTCTTACAAACCTCTGAGGCCTGCATTTATACTGAGATTAGATTTCACACAGGTGGACTCTATTTACTAATTGACTAATTAGGTGTCTTAATACTTTTTCACACTTTTGCAAATGAAATTGAAGAAAATGCCTTTATAAAATAATTAAATGAAATAATTACTCCCAGTGCAGTACCCAGTATAACTAGTATGTGCTGGTTTGTGGTTCTACTGGACAACTGCCAATAGAAGACTGACCTGACACAGAAAGAAGGATCTTCCTGCCTGCCTTGTCCATGATCAAAGCTGCAACAGCTGTAAACACCACCTGTGTCAGCGCTAAGATCACTGTGGCCTCATCAGGTTTCTGCACACATACACATAATCAGCAATCTAAAAAACAAGTGTTAAAATCACTTAACGACACAACAAATACAATGCCTATCATAGGAGAATGTAAATGTAAATTTTTTTCCATAGTATATATTTTTTCTATAATCATTTTCCAATAATCAGACATTATGAAATAACCATGCCCCTATAATTTGGATTTATCAAATGCATGTCTCAAATTGAAGTATGAGATATTATTAAAGCGTTACTGCAACCCAGCTCTGAGCCTGGCTCCACCCACTACAACTTACAAAATGCGACAAGGAGCTGAGTGAGAAGAGGGCCTGGCAGAGTGGGACCTATTACCATTAATGTTAACATTTTTATTTTATTACATATGAGTGTACAAAGTGTACCTATGAAAACCAGCCAGGTCCTGGGGCGATTTTTAATGGATATGATGTGTAACATAAAATGCAATTTTTGTCAATATTAACTACAATATTGATGTGTCTCATCACAAATCAATCATATTACTTAATTTAGACCAAAAACATTTTATGGTGCAGTTACACAAATACACCTTGAAATAATAAATGCAGCATTATTAAATAAGAGCAGACATCGAACAAAGCTGCAAACGCCACAGAAACTCTGCAAAGTACGCCGGGTTATGTGTTATATAGGGCTGCGATTGTTAACACATTAATCTTTTCATTTAATTTGAAATGTTTAACTCGTTTAATAAATATATAAATATAATTGCCACAGCACTTTTTTCATCTCCTCTTAATTTACAACCTGTTGGCGAATGTCCGTGCTGACTAAGCCAATAAGTCATACTAGCATGATGGAGGACAACAATGGAGTTTGTGGGAAACTGACTGTTTTAACATTAATTAAATTATGAATATATTTAGCCATCTGGTTTATTTAGTAGTTCAATATGTTTTACTTTATATAAAGTCTGCAGTGTCAGTATGTGACCTCTGTTTTGTATCTTCTGGTGTTTAGGGGTTAGTCTGTCTGTTTATGCTAGAGAGGGGGCACGTTTGCAAGACAACGACACGTGACCCTGATAGCATACCACATAGCCAGCATCTGGGAGAGAAATAGTAGAGTGAGATCATATTGCCAGCGAGATGGTTGACATCAAGTTGTATGAATATTGAAACCATTGTAATGACGTGTACTGCAACTGCTGTGAAATTAAACCACGACTAGCACTCCTCCACTGGATTCATTGTCGGTCATTTGTAAAATACTGTGCAAATCTACGAGTTAACAACCTTTAGCATAATTGCTAAAAACGGGTGTAATCAGTTTTATAGGGAAGGTTTGCATTTATAAAGTTCTTCTTGACCTCTTGAAGGTTCCCTTGGCTTCTTCTATTAACTCTGTTCTTTAGTTCTTTCCATAGATTTTCAATTGGATTCAAGTCAGGTTATTGGCTGGGCCGTTTCAGCAGCTTTATTTTCTTTATCTTAAACCAACTAAAAGTTTCCTTGGCTGTGTGTTTGGGATCATTGCCCTGCTGAAATGTCCACCCTCGTTTCATCATCATTCTGGTAAATGGAAGCAGATTTTTATCAAGAATGTCTAAATTTTTCCATTTATCCTTCCCTTAATTATATGAAGTACCAAATGCTGAAAAACAGCCCCATGCCATGATGTTCCTACCTCCAAACTTCACTGTTGGTATGGTGTATTTGGGGTGATGTGCAGTGTAATTTGTCATCTGACCTAACTATATTCTACCAGTATATCACATAAATACACTCAGGAAGACAAGTACAGTACTGGATTGAACTCGTCTTTTACTTCTTCTGCAGACTCTTGTGCATAACGTGAATCCAATGGTTACAATGCCAACGTTCTGGCTGTTTAGTGAACCTTAACGGGTAACGTCTAATATTCTCTGATACTCGAGCTTCTCTGGCGTGGGGCGATTCAGTGCAGTGTTGTGTTTCAGACATATTGGCTTCTGTGTGAGATGTAGTACTGCCGGCACTAGGTTGGGGTATTTCAGGGATACTGATGGGGGCATGCTGTGCAAAGCCTGCCATCTCCTGGTGTGCTGGCTCCGAACGTGGCAACATCTGGTCCACACGGCATTTCCATTCTCCCAATATGCCTACATTACATTACTACAGTATGAGACTGCTCCAGTTTGTGCCATCACAACCCCCTGCGTTCACTTTTCCCTTTCCAGTAGTCACCAACAAGGAGTGGCTCACCAACATCAAAATGTCTAAATTTGGAGAGTTTTTGGCGATGTTGGCGCTTGGCATCTTGGTATTGGTGCACCGATCCAGCTACACTGGGCTTTACACCGAGAGCGCAGTTTGCACTTCAGAAACCACATGGTCGGTGATTCTTTGGTTGTGGCATGGGGGGTGTTTCGATATGTCGATATAACAGAAACGTGTCCAGACGCTGTTGCGCCGGAGCGGTGCCGCTGAAAGATTTCAATGCATACTTAAAAGTCTGCACAAATCGCTCAGCTAACCCATTGGTGGCAGCATGATATGGTGCAGATCAGATATGCCTAACACCATTGGATTTCAGGAATGCAGTGAATTCTTCAGAACTAAGGGCCACCAAGTACATGTGGCCCTTGAAAGGTCTTGCAAAATCCACATGTATTCTTTCCCAGGTACTGGATGGCCACATCCAGGGATGTAGACTGAGGATGTCCTTTTGGACACGCTGGCAGGACTGGCAATATTTACAGTGAGGTCATGTCGACGAACCAGAAAGGGTGACAGCTCAGCCCCCGAGACTTTCATAGTTATAGTTAGATAGACCCGTAGTAACCATCTTTAAAACACGAGACAGAGTAGGGTCAGGCACAGTGTCCCGTCTGAACTAAGTTCTACTGAGTGGCAAGGTGTCCAGTTGGGATGTGTAGAACGAATCCACTGTGTCCTCCTCCTCCTCATGAGTGTGTGGAAGTGGTAAACGGTCCATCTGCATTTGCATGCAAAGCTGCTTGTCGATTCTCAATGATGTAGTCATGTGCTGATAGTAGGAGTGCCCAACACTGCATTCGGGCAGCTGCCATGGCTGGTGTACTTTTCTTTGGGCTCAGAATGGAGATCAGCGGCCGATGATCAGTGATCAGCGTGAACTTGTTACCATAGAAATACTGGTGAAACTTGCGTACCCCGAACACTATCGCCCACGCCTCTTTCTCAATCTGAGCGTAGTTCTGCTTTCCTGAGTATTATTGAAGCGATGGGTTTCTCCTCCCCGGCAGGTCAGCTGGTGCGAGAGTCTGTCCCGTGTATGTTTTAAATACAACATCAGTATGTTGCAGGGGCACATGTCTCATAGTACTTTCATACAGGCTCAAAGAAATTAAAGACACAGCAGCCCCAGTATCCAGTTCACATTTTTTTTCCATTAATCATCGGCAATACCGTGCAAACTTCGTTTTTTGCGATAACGTGTTTTATCCTAGTTCATTATCTGCGTCAGATTTAGTGTCACTACTTCCCTTATCACTTGCCTATACACGATACACTCTTTTCTTTGTCCATGGCGCCTGGTTAAGTTACCTTTATACTCTGTTCATTCTTCTATATTTCCTCTCTCTCTGGGATACTTTTAATTTTAACTTACACATGCACCCAATGTGGCCTTTCTTCCCGCAATTGTGGCATTTCCGGTCTTTATACCAGCAGGCATCATCAGTATGATTTAATTTTCGACACTGCCGGCACTTGTTGCATGCATTCGAGTAGAGAACAGCGTTAACTTTTAGTGAACTACTCAGCTGCTGTGCATCACGTGCCACCCTCTCAGCAGACATAGTGTACCGCTTTCTGAAAGGTAAGATTTTCCTCTGTCAAAAGACGCTTCTGCACTGCTTCATTGTTTAATCCACAAACGAACCTGTCATGCAGGGCGTCCTCCAACTACGCACCAAATTCACAGTGTTCACAAAGTCTCTTCAACACTGCGACATACTGTGCAACAGTCTCTCCGTCCTCCTGGTTGCATTTGTGGAAACGAAACCACTCCACTATCACAAACGGTTTCGGAGCCTGCAATGAGCCTGCAATTCATCCGTTTACGATACGTTTAAAGTCCAATTCTCCGGGCTTCGCAGGGGTGATCAGACTGCGCAACAATCCATACGTTTTCGGCCCAATCACACTAAGTAGCACTGGAACTTTTTTGGCATTCCCGATCTTATTAGCCAGGGCGTAATGATCAAAACGTTCCACATACGTTGCCCACTGCTCACCGGAGTAATCAATAGGATCCATATGTCCTATAAGTGCAGCCATACTGCATCTTCCCCGGTCCTTTGGTACGCCTATAGTCACATTCCGCTATTGACTACACCTGCCTCGTTGCAGCTAACTAGCGTCCCACTCACGTGTGTGCTCATACCAGTCCAGTGTTCCCACACCAACGTGCCAGCCAATGCTCAACACGCGAGGAAAAACATTCGGGCCCAACACCTCGTCGCCACTTTATAATGTTATAGCCTTATTGTTGTGTACTACATTAAGCACACAAATACACTCAGGGAGACACGTACACTACTGGATTGAACTCATCTTTTACTTCTTCTGCAAACTCTTGTACATAACGTGAATCCAATGGTTACAATGCCAACTAGTGTTCAGCAGATAAATTACACATAAATCACTACATACAAACAACAGGCTTGTCCAAATGTGCATCACATTTTAAACAAGCTTCAACATGCTTTTTCTTCAGCAAACTTGTGACTAATGTGACTATTCCGAGTTCCGACATAACTGAAGTTGAACATATGGCAATGGTGGCATTAATGTTTATTTTTCGCGGTACAGTATTGCGGAGATATGAGAGCTGAGAGAAACATGGAAAACATAAATAAAATAATACGGTTCTGATTCAACTGGATATTGGTAGGGACAATATAATGGTCTTTTGAAATTGGAAGGGACATTTCCATAGCATCCCTAGCCTACTGAAAAAATGTTTTCAGGCATTCAAAGTTTGTTTGAACTGTGTTTGAAATCTGTATTTGCGGTTTCAATTCAACGTTGCCTACAGGGACGTCACTAGACATTCATGAATAGGGGGGATAAGCTTTTTATAGTAATGTCTGGGGGCATTCTCCCACAGGGGGAAAATATTGTTAACTCCCAAAAGTTTGAATTAACAACTGCTGTACAACCAATCAAACTATGTCAATTTAAGTTTGGCTAAAAGTACATTTCCTCTCGGGCGTAGGTTTTGTTTGAACATTGCGGGGGACACAAAGTGTTGGGCAGTAGCGGCTCTGTTTTCTGAATCAAAGCTTTTCCGTAGCAAAGCTCTTTAATTGATCAAGTAGTGCTGTAGCGTCCACGGAAGCTAAATTTTCCCAAGCATAACCTGAATTTGAAGCTCAAGTTTATGTCTGATGCAACTGCTAAGAATCGGTATGTGATGCCATCCCATACACAGACCTACATGTGTAGCTGACAGAAGCACTTCCGTATGACGGTGACGTAGGCCTACCAATCACTGGGCTGATGCCTGAGACTTTGATGCAGGGGATTGAGGGGGAATAAAGACAAGACTGACTTTACGTGATAGAAAGAACAGTGAGAGCAGAAAACACAGCTTACTGTTTAATAAACAATTGAACTAAACAATTTTGCCTGTTTATTTGTTTGACTCACACTTTTGAATGTTTGTACAATAAAATGTATTAAAAAATATATCTTAAATATACACTACAAAAATCTAAATCTTACCAAGTATATTTGTATAATTTCTAGTAAAAATATCTAAATAAACTTAATATAATACACAATTAAGTAACAATAGCTATTCTATCCAGATATGCATTACTTTAAGAAATCCTACAAGCAAAATTTAACTTGTGTTATTGTCAGATTTATTTACTTATGAGCAAATATGACCTTGTATTCATAATTTTTTATTTTTAAAGAGCCACTTTTTGCAAGGTAGTAAACTAAGTTTGCCGTGTTGCTGTAGCTTAGTCTGCTACATTTCTCTTGGGGGTAGCTTCAGTGTAGTGAATTCAAAATATATGGAATATAATGCAGTAAGGGTTATCAAACATATGTATTGCTTTATGAATAGGCCTCAACACAAATAGGCATGATTTAGCCTACTCTTCTGTTCTCTTTTCTATAGAGGAAGTGCATGATATATAAATACATTTTAATGTGCAAACCCTTGACTTTATAAGCTCATGTTCAAAGCGTTCTGCATATTCAAAACATCTGTGTTTTGGGATGATCTACTGTAGGCTAAACTGACTTAAAAACATTTAGTCTACTACACATTATGGCCATAACCTAATAAAACTACTACTGCAGAACAAGACTTTGCTAAAGTCAGAATTACAGAACTGTCTATACTGGTCTATAGGACTCCTTCAGCATCTGACACCTTCCTCCCAGTATCCTTGCATATCTGGCTGAGCTTGTAGCAGTTAAAGGTTGCCAGTAGTGCATCAATGCCATATGCCGGCGTAAGGCCGTGTGGATGGGGTGCACAATGTGCGCATTAAAATATCCAACATAGGACATAACAGTGAACCAATAGTGTAGTAGGCCTATTCTAAGGTTGTGGCTACACTGTCAAGCGGCTTAATGAGGTTTAATATGCATAATGCACTACTACTCCAATATTGTCGGGCGGCAGATTTCCCTGAATAGCCTATAGATATGTGATCCCATTCATACATGACCAATGACCATATGAAAGAAATGTTCATTGTCATTCAAAAGAAATGCCACTCTGTCCCAAATGCCCATCCACCCACCAACAATAAACACAAAAATGTATGTACTAAGTAGCCATAATTACTTTACTTTGAAACAAAAAGATAACCGGTAATTTTATACCATTCAAAATAAATTGGAAACCCTAAATGAATCCAATGAGCTACAAAAATCTAAACTGGAATTCCATCTGATAAACAAAATCTCAAATAAATTATATCAACAATATACACCATCACAAACGTGTGCCTCACAGCCACATGATCTCTATAATCTACCAGAACTACTGTAATCCTCCTACTGGTCCTCTCAAATGATTTGATGCTTATTTTATGGGTGAAAGCATAAAGTGTCAATGTAACCCATTGTTATTAAACTCATATTTATACTGTCTTAACAGACTTAACAGGTGATGAATGTTTTAGATTTAATTTATGTTTCAACTGGTATAATCTTACTATCTCACCTGATTGGGCTTCTGCAGTATGGAGTTACATTTGTGTCTTTATTATGCAAACAAAAAGAGCAACACTTGACATACTGCAATCAAAATATAGATTTGAAAGCAAATCCATCAAAACCGCAATCAAAAAAACTTTTCATGGCAAATAAAATAATTGTCTTATTAAAAATGTATATTAATTCAAATACAAAAGTTTTGTTTGTGAATCCAAAATGTTTGTTTTCAAATCCAGAAGTTTAGTTTGCGATTACAAAAGTTCTGTTTGTGAATCAATTTTTTGGAACGCGAATCGAGCTTGCATCTAGTGGGCTGGGCTTGCGCTGAGACATGTACGACACATCTCTATTGGCCAGTCAGCTTCTGTATTCCTCAGAGTGGGAAGCTCGAATAGCAGGTTCTGAATAGCAGTTTTACTCGTAGGTTTTACTGCAGGGTTACGGTCAGTGTCGTATTTCTGCCTCCTCCTGGGTGAACAAATCGGACAAATATTTATTATTTCACCGTCTCCTGACTGCTCAACAACTGAGAAGCCAGCCCTTTTGTAAATCTATCGGGGGTGGGGGGGGGGCACACATCCCCCCCAGTTTTGTAAAGAACAAAATACCCCCCACAAAAACTTTTGAGATTAAAAAAACTAATTATTGTTATAGTAACTTTTATTTATTTTTTATATGTCCGATGTAATAATTTCAAGATGGAGACCAGTTTAGTAGAATCCTCTCAGCTGCACTTGACATTTCAACCAACAATGAGTCAAAATAATGTTAGGCCACTGTATTTAACAGTGGCCTAACATTATTTAATTGTTTGGCCACAATCTATCTACATACATCTATCTACATATTATCCATCTACCATTGCAGAAGCTTGATGTTGTGTTCACTCAACCATTTTTGTGTTGATTTTGACGTGTTGATTGATTTTGTCCTGCTGGAAGATCCAATGACGACCCATTTTTAGCTTCTTCGCAGAGGCAACCAGATTCAGATTTAAAATGTCCTGGTATTTCATGGAGTTCATGATGCCATGTATCCTAACAAGGTTCCCAGGGCCTTTGGAGGAAAAGCAACCCCACAACATCACAGAACCTCCACCATACTTAACTGTGGGGATCATGTGCTTTTCAGTATAGACATCCTTCTTTTTACGCCAAACCCACCTTGAGTGTTTGTTGCCAAATAGCTCAATTTTTGTTTCATCTGACCATAGCACTCGGTTCCAGTCGAGGTCCCAGTAGCGTTTAGCATACTCCAGGCGTTTACGTTTGTGCTGCAATGTCAGGAATGGCTTTTTTCTAGCATGCCTTCCAAATAACTTGTTGGCATGGAGGTGGCGTCTAATGGTAGTTTTGGAGACTTCATGACCCCAAGATGCTACTCTCCTCTGCAAATCTCCAACAGTGATCTTTGGGGATTTTTTTACTTCTCTTACCATCCTCCTCACTGTGCATGGGGCTAAAGTAAACTTGGGTCCTCTTCCTGGTAGGTTTG
>JAODTR010003422.1:0-12796 GCA_025399935.1 Amblyopsis rosae
TATTGTGGGTTTTAATAATGAATTGTCATATAACATAGGCACACAATACATTTGTACTTGGCCCTTGGTTGACCTCGTTTTAAAGTTAGACAAGTTTCTCTTAAGTGAGGTTCATTTTGTTTCAAATCAAATATCTTATGTATTGCACTCATATTTATATTAGGCTAATAACTAATATTAAGCTAAATAAGGGATGACAATATAGGGCAGATCGACACTTAATTAGACTCATTACTGTATCCTGAAGGATGGCAGCAGGGTATAGACCCCCACTGTGACCTGGCACCCTTTCATGAACAAGTGTGCAAGTCTCCAGCAACAATACATTACAAGCTAAGCATTCTCTCTCAGTCTCCAGCCATTATATACAGTATAATATGTAGGTACCACACTTAAGTCCACTTACCTGAGCTCAGTACAGCCATCTCAGCACGGGTCCCCTCATATCTAGGCCTGTGTTCCATATTTGGAACACACAAGAGAAGAAAAAGAAGACGAAAAAGAAGGAGAAGAAGAAGAAGAAGAAGAAGAAGAAGAAGAAAAGACAAGCCCATGAAACATTTTGGCCTTCCAGATGTCTTTCAAATAAGAGTTTTCTCCCTTGTGTACAGGCCACGGTAGCTTGTACGAGATAACAGTAGAGTTCACATACAAAGCACAGACCAGCTATGGAGCCTAGTTGTAGCCGTTTATAGCCACCGTTGACAGTTTAGGTATTTATACACACAGGCTACAAGACGCCTCCTTGTATGCTACCCTTGTTTTTCCCTCCTTCCTTGGCTGCTGGATTCTGGGTGCACCTGGACTCCCCAGTAGAGTGTGGCTCTGACAGTTAACAGTGCATGTGTCACGGTGTGCACTGATTGTCTTATCTGTTCATTTATCACAGATGAATTGGAACCAGCCTTGCTTGAAACCTGCTCTCAGACTTTGCTCCGCTGGCTTGGGCTGCACAGTGCAGCTTTCAGCATCATGGCTCCGACGCAAATGTATTTAGTATAATATTAATAGAGCATAATAATTGTATTTTAATAGTGTATTCAGTTGGCTTGAGACGTTTATCTTGCCTTAAATGGGCAGCTCCCATGAATGTAAAATGTATAACACATAATCTCAGAGAGTGAAGTGGCTGGCTCTGTAAAGCGGCACACACAAACTGTTTGCACACAAACCGGCGCCGATGTTTTCTGTCAGACCTCATTTTGGTAAACACTGATGTCTATGTGAAGAAACAGAGTGACAGGTGCATGATTGAGGTACTTAAATGCAGCCACTCTCAGGCACTGGCCTTCTCTCTCTCTCTCTCTCTCTCTCGCTATCACGGTGTTGTCGGGTTCCCTTCATGCACTGTGATTTCAATGATATTTCACTTCCTGCTTGTTTCACATGTCGACCTTTGACTGACGTAATCTATCCTCGGCTATCTTTATTTGTTACATTGTGAAATGGTTTGAGTAGCTAATAATGGTTGTGTGGATGCACGTCTAGACAAAATAAGACAGTATTATGGCAATGAGGTTAATAGAACTTTTGTGTGAACTCTGGTCATTTCTCGGAGAACGTCACACAGACTATGTTGTTCTTTCAAAGATTTTACCTTGTGAACTGGTCCCCTTTAAGGAGATCTGTAAAAGATAAACATTAAATATGCATCTGGATCTTCTGCTTGGGCGAGTGGACTGAATCTGTATAAATGGCTAATGTGTTGTCGTGACGGCAAGCAACTAGATTGATCACTCATTACGATATCTGCTCCATTGGCCATTAACACCCGCAAGGAGCCTAACCATGGGTCCCATCACACACACCAGGGTTAAATTGAGAGTGAAGATCTGTCTGTGTGTCTGCGTGCCTATGTGAGAGGAGAGAGAGAGAGAGAGAGAGAGAGAGAGAGAGGGAGAGAGAGGGAAAGAGTGTGCGTGCATGGGTGCGTTGTTGGCGTTTGATCTAAATATGGTCAACCATACACTGAAAGGAGCACAGAGGACATTAAAAGACAGATAGCGATAGCGTACAGTAGGTGGTGGCTCTATAGGTTCAGGTGGTGTAGGTATACATTAACAGCACAAAGGATTGCTGCGGTTCCCCTCCAGGGACACTGCCCCCTGTATTTATCGCACTGACTAAACACATTAAGGCCACAATGCCGCAGTTCAAAGTGTCACCAATAACACAGATGGTTCTTCAATGGAGGACAGCCATATGTGGGATGTTATTGGAATAGACTGCACGGCGGAGGAGGCATATTCCAGCCAGTCCTATCGGCCTATTGGAGTCCTGAAAAGCCTGCGGTTCCCTCCTGGTGGCCTGTTCACAGCTGATTCACGATCAAAACAAGTTGGGAGGTGTTCTGCAACCATCGCCACAGGGCTGTTGTCAAAAGAACAACATCTAATAACCTGGCCGTGACACCTGTGCGCTTTCGCTCTCTGTCAGTAAATGCGTACACATGCACACACACACAAGCACGCACACGCATGCACGCACACATGCACGTGCACACAAACATTCACACACATGCCCAAGGGGATTACTTCTATTATACACAGTGCATTGAACATGCCAGTCACCAAATACTACAGCTGTCTGTGTGTTGTCTGTGAACTGTCTGCATTCTTTTAGAAATTAAATGTGCACCTCAAACTTACATCGCTCTAAAGTTTAAGAAGAGACAAGAGTGGCCCATCATGTTCCTTAAGCAGTCGTGACAGACATGGGTGTTGCTGGCCAGAACATACAAAGGATCATGCACACACTGCACATGTCAAAGAGATAAACAACGCACCAAACACGCCCCAAGTCTCCTCCGTATTCTGTATTTGATTCTCATGCTTTCAAATATGTTTAGCTTAGCCACAGACCATAATGTGACAGATTACTTGGCTAATTCTGCTTCTAAACTCTAAGATAGCAACTAGGATACCATCGGAAACATGGGTTCAAATTATTATTTTTTAATCAAATAAAAGGTGAAGAGAGAGACAGCCAGAGCATTTATTTTCTTACTACAATATCTATTGGGTTTTGTTTCAAACCTTGCCTCGAATGGGACTGCAGTGATCACTGTGCTTATGGAGATTTTAGAGATGCTAGTGTTGCTACAGAGCTTGTTTACTCCACTGTGGTGTCTCTGTGTAGACTCTGAGCACAGAGACCTCATATGGGGCGAGGGGACCCCTATTCATCTCCTCCCAAATGGGATAGCAATGCTCTAGGGGTGAGGGGTGACACAGTCCCTGCCAAGGCAATGGGGATGTCCTCCCTGTATATAATAGCAGTCTAGAGGGGGGGGTAGACTACCTCGACAGGCACCAGGCCAGACAACTGCCAATCAATGTACTTCATTTCTCTCCAATATAGTTTGCCATTTGAGCAAACTTTTTTTCAAGTACAGTCCATAACTTCCTGGGCCACAAGGACAACTGTTTTCAACGGTTTGTTGACTTGTGATGGTCACACAATTATCAGCTGTAATTGTGCAGTTGTGAATAGTAATAATTCATGTAACATTAATTGTCGATTGATACGCTGTGAAAGTATACCAAAGATACTATAATACTTGCATTATGTGCAACTAGTGTCTTGTTTATGCTTTCATCTCTTCTTTTAGTGCATTAGACCACAAATAACAATCAGCTATTGTAGACCCCTTACACCTAATTAGTAATTACCACAATGACAATCACGCCTCTGTGCAATAGCACAGAACAAACTGTTATGTGGATAAAATGCACTCTTCTATCATGTAACTTTGAGTCTTAATCATCCATCCATCAACTATAAAGCACAAACATACACACACACACACAAACACCAAAAAACATGCCATTTAGCAGAGAAAGATACAGGGGGATTACAGAGATCTCGGGTATGATTGAAGTGATGTGGTAGCCTGTAAAGCGGATTGAGATTCTGAACTATTAACAGGTGCTAACTCTTGTTTTAAGTGTCATGCTGTTGTAGAAAAACCTGTTAAAATGACAATATCAGTGGCAGGTATTATATAAGTCAAAGTGGAGTAGGATGCAGTTCGTGTTATTATTACAAAGACAAATCACAACAAGAGACAATGCTTTGTGTCAAAAAGTGGAATTTTCCTTGCAGTAGACACATTCAGAAAGTGTCAAATGTAAGCCTCTATAGGTCTACAGCAACCTATTATAAGTAGCAAATATAACTTAACTTAAAAGGGTTATAGGTAATAATAATAATTTAAAAAAGAAGAAGAAAACATATATACTGTATATTCTAAAAAAGAAAAAAAGTCTGGCATCTTCTATGAAGCACGATTGTGCATATATTCCCCCTTACCACCTAAGCACATTTTGCTGCAATTCTTGTATGAAAAATGATATAAAAAATGTATTTTATTATTATTATTATTATTATTTCTACTATTATTATTATTTTTTAATGTTATTATTAATATAAATACGTTGTGGTTTTGGTTGTAAATGTAACATTTATATGCAACTAGAGTAAGAGCTGAATGGCTTGCATTCCTCTACCTTTATCGACTCACCATACTTTACTACAGCCTTGAAATTTAGTGCTCTGGGGATGAAAATGGGTTGATGAGTGTACTTTTAACTCCAGTACATTTGAACTTTGCATACAATGCACACAAATTGCAACATTATTATAACAGGGTAGTCTGCACAGATAATTGGATTAGTAACAAACATCTCTCCAACATTTGCTAGTCTTCTGTTACACAAATTGCAACATTTTGTTATTATTGAAGTTCTATCTGAAACAATACATGTATACATTTGAACCTGGATATACTAAAATGTAAATCAAAATATTTTATCCACATTCTTTTAAAATATGTTTTTAGAAGCCATTATCTAAAATCTTAAACATAATGATGTACAGTGAAATTATTTGAGAATCAGGAATGCAGACATGCTCATGCCTTAAAGTATCCATTTGAAATTGTGAGCAATTATTGAGTAAAAGCATTACTGTCATCACACTCCTGTCATTGTTGGAGCGGTAATGCCATGCTTTTGCTGTAAGATGTCTATTAATGAGACATCACTCCATCAGGGGTGGTCTGTTATGACAGCAAATATGGGCAATCTGTGTCTGAGTGTCTGTGTGTGTGCATGCGGTGTGTATTAGAAGGACCATGGCAGACAATGAATACTAGTCTTTTCTAAGAAACGTCCCTCATCTATCATCTTTAAGTGGCAAAGGTCCATGTGGATGCGTGATGATAAATATTACCATTTTAAATACAGTGAGGGTCATGCATACTAATCACAGCCTTTTGTTATATTCAGCAAATATATCAATATGTCACCTCCCAAAAGAATGCTACGTTAAAATAAATGGTCGTAAATAAATGATACCTATCACTAAATTGTTGTGTTTCCACAGTAAATGATGGTTGGTAGCAAACCTGGGCACTAGAACAATAGTTTTATTTCATAAGGTATAAAAAACCCCAGCACAAAACAATATACATTTAATAAAAAAATACTTTAAATGAAATTCCATTAATTTTGGCCAATCAGCATTGCAGTAGTTCCCTCTCCGAGAATACAGATAAGCTTTAATTATTTGACCCAAGCATATGTAACAGGTCAGAACACATCCTATTTTGTAAACTAGCTAGCATTGCTAAAATTGTATTACTGCACTCCATGTTGTGATTGGATGATAAAGTTGTCATTTGTAGTATACACTTCTTCTGTTGTGTCTACAAACAGCTGTAAAATACAGCAGGTGTTGATTGTATTGTGGGATACAGGATTTATTCAAATATGTAATACAGCATCTTACAGAGTTTCCAATTGGACAAATGCATATAATACACACTTACATGAAGACACAGTGACAGGAAACACATTTAATATGTTTTATGAATTAATTTCACTCTATTTAAGGTACTGTATGTTTAGGAATTTTCAGCAGTGGTTTTGAGTGTGTGCACTAATTGTATTTGTTTGTGTAGATCCCAATCCATCAAATGTTTTTTGCCCTGATTGGTTAAATGTGGATAATCACCTGTTCATTATTAGATTTTTCTAATAAAAAGAGGAATAAGACATGTAGTTTATACACATCAACTTCTGTCTAAAATAATTATTTTCAATTAGCGTTCTCATGGCACCTGGAGGCCATTTTCTTGCATGTTAACACTAGTACATGCTGTATGGAAATACCCAACTCAAAATGGAAGATTTTAAAATAGATACTAATAATTCTATCACCATAAAGTGGCACCTTAATAATCTTAAACCTAATATTCTCCAGATCTTGGAACGATTTGAATCCCTGGTTATAATATAACAATATGATTTCAGAGCACCAAAATGCATGATGACAATGCCAATGGAAGGATAGGGTTGGTGTTTTGCACTGTCTCTAATACTGCCCCCTCTTCCAGCACAACCCTCTCAAGCCCACCCATTTGACAACAAACACACAAACAAACAAAATACACCGCCCTTCCCCAAGCTGCAGGCACACACAGCAGACCCTGACATTCCAATTAGTTTTAAAAGTAATTGCTTGAAATGATTCGTTGAGTTGGGACACTTTTCCCTTGTTGTGTCTGAATTGGAAATATAATTGCGGCGGACAGTAATTGGCCAGCCGTAGACTGTCGGTTATTGTAGTCTGTTGTGGCCGGCTGCATCATTACCAGGTCTTGGACGCAGTTCAGCTTCTGAACTACAGTGACCGAGGAGGAACACACACACACACACAACACTCTGCATTCCCCCGTGCCAGAGCTCCATCAGCACCTGGTCCAATGCCGCGCTCTAAGGAGCTAAGTTGTTTCCCAGTCCTGACCTCTCTCTCCCTCCTCTCTCTCCTCTCCCTCCTCCCCCTCCTTCCCTCTGCTCTCCCTCGTGCCTTAGGGGCAAATCAATTGCCTTTTCACAAGACAGAGAAGCTGCAAGCCATGGGCGAGTCCTCATATTGCAGTAGGGGAAAACAAGGGGATGTAGAAAGAGGCCAAGGAAGAGAGAAAGAGATCACACCAGCACGAGAGAAAGGAAGGAAGGATGGAGAGATATAGAGAGAGAGGCGTCACTCTCAGCAGGACTGGGACCTTGCTTGAGGCCATCTCAGCCTTTGCAAATGCCACTCAATCCACTGTCCTACGTGGACTGCAGCTGAAATGCTTCGAAAGGTTAGCGAAGAACGTTGAAAAGGCCTCTGAAATAATTCTGCCATGCCTTTGAGCAGTGTGGACTTTATTATATGTTCCTCTTCACGCAAATTAATTACTGTCTTTTGTGCATGTGCGTGCATGTGTGTGTGTCCTAGTAATGTGTTTCATCGTGCATGCTCTGTCTGTTATTGCCTAGATCATTGTGTGTCTGTTTATGTTTGCTGTGCAGCGCTTCCTTTGCTAAATTGTCTGGAAGCCGTACAACCCCATCAGTAAACCAGGCAGAAAGGCCCGTGTATCCCACTACTGGGTCCAGGATGTGCCAAAGGGAGAGCGCGTGCACACACACACACACTCACATTTTGCATGATTCTCCCTGACTCACACATAGTGATCATGCACAAAGACAATTATACGAGTGACATGGAGCTAAACCAAACAGGCTCCTAATAGTAAATGTGTTGTCCATATGCACCAATGGCTCACCTCCTCTCTCCTCCCCTATCTGTGATAAGCTACAGCGGGATATAGGTCAGGCCTGCCAGATGAAGGCTTGTGCCATTTCCCATCTATATCTCCTTGCTCTATTGCTTCTCGCCTGGGGAAAGAGGTCCCATAACATTCCATTAGTACCCCTCCCTAAGTCCATATATAATCCTGCCACCCCTACCATTACAGAGAACAAATGCTATAGTGTTGACTGCCTTCATAGGGGAAACACCAAGGCCTGGTAACATCATTATTTAGAGGTCGATTTGAGCCCAATATGAAATCCACGGCCTGCATTATTGATGATTAACATTGCATTATTCAATATGCACTGAAACATTTATTACCACACAGCTTTCACATGAGGCTCATGGTTTGTGTTTAGAAGAAAGTTACCTTTAAATAAGTTCAGTTCTGCTCTCTAAACAGTATTTGTGTTGCCTCTGTATTTTCCTTTGACTGGTGGGCTGTGAGTTTTGAAAGCCTGCATCTCTAACAGTGGGGAGGAAGGCGCCCGACTGAGCCTCCAACACCATCTGGTATGGATCTCTGAGGGCTGACACCTGTTGGTTGGGGAGTCTCAAGAACAGAGGCTTAGGTGCTATACTGCTATGTCTCAAATCTTCTTCACTGAAGTTGTTCAATCATCTTCACACCCAAAATAGAGAGCGGTAGAGCAACTGTTGTTCATTTTGTCTGTCTGCTGGTCTCTCTCTCACACTCACACACACATACAATCATGCGCGATCAAACGCAGCTGTGATGTCTTAATTAAGACGTACTAACAGGCTTGATTAAAAGGAGAATGAAAGGATTTGTCAATGAAAGGAGCAATTCCCTCCTCAGCAGAGACACAAATGGGATGGATTAAAGCAAATGAAAGCAAATTGGGAAGGAAGAAAGCTGCGTGTCTAAGAAATGGGATGCATGCATGCAAGAGCTGGGAGACTGCTGAAGCATGATGTCATTTACACAGCAGTGTGATTGACACAGATTGGAGTTACTTAAAGCGTTGACAAACAAAAGTTTAGTTGGATAACTAACATTTTTATTACTGACTTTCATTGATGATATCTTCAGGATGAATGTCTTTGTTTCCATGCAGTTAAAACAAGCAAAAAAACAGGTAAACTACATGCATAGTTACTTTTACCCAGAAGTCCTACATGCAATATAGTAGATCCTCCATTGTACAATGAAGGGAAGTAGGCTATGGAACGAGGGACAATTACGAGAAAGTAATTATTTTAAAAATAAATTCCATATTCCACTTTTATCGACTTTCTGTATCTTGACACTGATCAATGTATTGCTGTAAAATCATTGGTTGTGCCACAGGGTCAAAGTTCACGCTGCAAGAATCATTTAAGTGCAGTTTTGATGGACGGCTCCACAGATGGACTTGTGACTAACTGGCATGTCAGGTTAGGCCAGACCATATTCAGAAAGTTACACCAGAGCCTGATAGCTCAAAAAAAATTAGCTGAGATTATAGTCTGGAAACCTTGTTCGCAAGATGGTGTTCTCACAGACACTTTGCTGTCCAAAGGCTGTCCAATAGATTCAAAATTAGAGGTCTAAACCCAGTAGGGTTTAGGAGGTAACACTTCTTATCCACAAAGTGAAATTTGGGTGTGATTACACCAGGATACCATTTTGATGCTTGTTACATGTAGCAAAGCCAAAATGAGGTTTTATATTTAAAAAGGTGAGTTAATTTCATTGCCAAAATGACCAACCCAACGCATATGACCACACACAGTAAAGGCTCTTCCCATGGGCCATCTTTTTGGTCCTTTGTAGTCTCGCAGAGCCAGCCTTTACATACGTAAAGTCTACTTGGAATATTGATTGACATGCACGACGACCAACTACAACTCAATGATGACCAAGTCTGACGTTAAACTTATGATGAAATCATTGGAAAACTTAACAGCTAGACTGACTGTTTGTCTTGTAAATCTGTAAAATGTGTTGGCAGCAGTTACATCTTAAAATACGTAATCTAATTTTAAATTAGCAAATAAAGCCATGCGCTAGCATCACACCGGAATTTACAGATACACTACTGTTGTGAGTGACAATGCTAACAGCCAATGGAAATCAACATTACTTCCCGAAAGTCTTACGGAGTCCTGTGTCGGGCTTACATGGGTATGCTGTATGTATCAGACGTTCAGCACAGAGTTGCTATGTGATGTAGTGCTAATAGATGGAAGATGCTGAGACTAGCTCCTTTTGGCTGCAGCACCAGCATTGGACACCATAGCAGCCAGTAAGAAAGACACAATCCTGGAGCAACATCGGTGATTCATCTAGCCAACCCGCCCCCCTTCCTCCCCACACACGCACCCACACCCCCCACTGGATAGTTCCTATGAATATAAATACCCATTCATATTCATAAGAAATAGTGAATTGCTAAAATAAGGTGAATAACTTCATTTAATTATGGGTTGACATTTAGGTTTACGACTTACGCAATTTATTCATTGTGAATTCAAATGAACTGAACCAAGCTAAGAATATAGAGAAATACTACCACTCTTTTTCTGCCCCTCACTATTATACCAAACCCTTTAACACAATTTAAATAATTGTTTCTACGCAGTAAAACTGAATAATTATTTACTTCACATTATGAAAAAGACACTTCATATTAGATTGAACTTTAGGCTACTGTAAGTGGAGAAATGAATGAGACTGAGCATTAAAAAAAACAGTACAGTATCCTATACTGTAAAAGTATCAATATGGTCAATCATTAATGGTTGATGTTAATAAGTTTTAAAAGCAAACACACCCAACTGTTCAATGATATGACTGACAAAGCTTTGATAAGTCAGAAGGGTGCTAATTTAGTTGAGCAAATTAGTAAACTGTTAATGTGTAGCCTTATGTTGTGAGATATTTATAGAAACTGAAAATATCATTACCTGATGTCCATCACAGGTTAAAAATGTAAAAACATAAAAAAATTATTTCTTAACCTGAAACACTCAGTAAGCTGTACTGCAATGTAGGCTTACACTGTTTTAAGAAACAACCTTGATTATATTAATTCAACACCAGTGTGTGGATTTAGTTTTGAGGAGGAAGCTATCATTGAGGCTTTAATTATAAGTTTAATATCACTTTAATATTGTCTTTCATAAACAGTTTATATACATTTCTCTTTTGCTCTTTCAATGCTCTCTTGAGCTTCTCCAATGAAAGCAAAGAGATGACCAAGCAAGGGTGTATGTCATCATTATGCTGACTGGTCACAAAGGAGGGCGTGAGAGAACAGAGAGATGGGATGAAATGGGTGACAGACAGCTGTGCTGAGCTATGCAGCTGCACAGTCAGGCTGTGGGCTGAGGTGT
The DNA here is from genome assembly GCA_025399935.1 of Amblyopsis rosae. NCBI lineage: Eukaryota > Metazoa > Chordata > Actinopteri > Percopsiformes > Amblyopsidae > Amblyopsis > Amblyopsis rosae. Next base: position 10,987 of record JAODTR010003422.1, read on the forward strand.
GTCTGGTGCAGAGACAGATACAAGACGGGGCTGTCAGGGTCATATACTGTACCTGTACCCATAACACAGGTGGGCGAATGATTTAACAATGCTCAGCATATTGATATTCATATTGTGGATGTATCGCTAAAATACATTTAGACCGGTATTCACTATTTGTATAATCAACGTTGTTTCTCAAAAACAGTGTAGGCCTCTAATATATACTGTATGCGGACTCATATTTCTACTGCTGGTTTTGTCCAGTTACCTCAGAATGAGACATACATTTTTTTGTAGTGTTTTAGGTGTATTTATATTTTCAACCCATAATGGGAATCAGTTAAGGCTATTTGTTGCATTCAGCTTCTGGTGAAGCTGAGTGTCAATAGTTGTCACTTTACAGTTAACATGCATTTTGTCCACTAGTGCTTGATTTATAGGAAACAGCCAGAGCTCCCTCTATGGGTCACTGGCATATAGGGTCAAAGAAAAATGACTTGCATCAGCATTTCAGTCCAACACCGGCACTGATTGTGTTGACATGCAGCAGATGAATATTAAACATTGAGAAGCAAAGCCAAGCAAAAAAATTAATAAATTATATATATATTTGACTTCCATGCATGCACAGAACCAGAGTGTAGAGCCTGCCCTCCCAGCAGGCACGATCACATTCTAGAAGATAATTCAGTGTCACAAGGAATCTCGTCTCCAATGCTCTGGCCCCCTGCAGACAGAGCAAGCAGCTGAACAGGGACCCACGGCCGCCTGGAATGCTCCTCCCTGGGGGAGCCCTAGGAAGGAGAGCCCCTCTTTCCCCCGGAGACAGACCAGCTGTGCTTGTAAAATAGTGTGCCAGTGTACTGCCTCATCCGTCTGTCCAGGATGGTCTAGCAAGGTAACAAGGGAGGAGATAGTAGCCACTTGGGGGAAGGTATAAAATAATGTGGACTTCGTCCCCTGTAAGACAACGCAGGATGTGTTGTGCACACATTAAGCAGAAAGAGTTGCCTTACTAAGTTCCAAGTTATTAATATTTCATGGTTGAATGGAAAATGTTAACATTTTTCCAATTGTCTTGGCAGGCCAATAAAATATTAAAACACTAGGAGAGCGTTTGTTTTACCGTAAGATTTTTTTTTTAATATATAATGGCATTATTAATATCTTTTAAAGGGAAAGAGATTGTTTTTTGTTTAACCTATAAGCAACTTCACAGCACACATACAAACCTGCTCATAGGATGTCTGACTGTAATTCAAACACAGCAGGGACATGTAAAACAAGTCGGTGTTTTATGTTCATTGGATTGAAACACAAGAAACATACGTTTCTGACGAGACTAACTAAGACTTGAGAGAGAATGTCACACTCTGCCATAAGCAGCTCCACAGAGATGCAGCTTCACTCACTGCAAAGTTGACCGGTTCCATGAGGCGGTGCACAGCTACACACAGCACACTGCAAGTATTCAAGTGGTAAAACCTACCTGCATATGAACTACATTTGTCTCCCAAGTGTTGCTCCCACACAAACAATCAACCTGAAGACCACACCAAAGAACCATGTGCACTGTTAAATAAGACACTGGAAATCAAAGAATGTGTATTTAGAATATATTTATATACTGTACATATTAAAAACATATTATGCAGTGCCGGTCATTCTGAGTTTGAAGCACCCTGTGTTATGACCGTCCTTCCATTTGGACTTTCATTAAGGGAGCCAAAGCTGAATGGAGGCCAGAGCTAGAGAGGATTACGAGCACACAGAGACTTGTAGTTAGGAGAGACAGGCCTCTTTATATATATATATACACATATACATA
>JAODTR010003423.1:5598-12795 GCA_025399935.1 Amblyopsis rosae
CTCTGGGTGCAGCTAGTTAGGTCTAACTGGCATCAATTGAGCCCACTATCATCTGTACTAGTGAATGAAGGGGCAGGGCCCGGTTTCCTCTGCGGGGGTCCTTAACGGGAATGCTCTCATGTGAGGCACTTTGGAGCCGGATGGCTTTCTAGCCTCAACTGACAGATCACTGTGGGGGGTTGGGGGTGGACGAGGGGGGTCCCCTCTCGTGATGCGGAACAGATAGCAGACACTCTGTGTGTGTTGAAATACATGTCAGTGCTAACATGGCTTTGGTGTGTGTGTGTGCGTGCGTGTGCGTGTGTGTGTGCGTGTGTGTGTGTGCGTGCGCGTGCATTTCTTAAATCTAGAAGACTTTCTTCAGTGTTTTGTTTTATTGTGAACAAGTCTTGCTTGTTCACAACAGACTGTGACATATTCTACAGTTTAAAGGGGAGCTTTCTTCACTGTGTGTGTGTGTGTGTGTGTGTGTTAAGGGGGATTAAGTGATTGTGTATAGGTGAATTTAAGGGGTTTTAACAACATTTGCTAAAACATATGGTAATTATCATGCCTGACGCTGTTGAGTAGTACATTTCTACAAGGCAGGCATGTACAAAGTTTGTAGTTTTCCTTTGTAGCTACAAGAGAATTTAGAGCCGCTTCAATACAACCTTGACAAATGAGGGCTCTTACATAATCTTATAACGGGGGCGGAATAAAATCAGCCAAAGTATGATTGTGTTTCTCTTATGACTGACTGCGCTGGATTCAGCCATCAGCTGGGATCCATTGAGTGGAGCCTGCAAGGACTCATTTGTGTTGAATATCAATTCTGTGCTCAAAATGTAGAGTTGATTATTAGGGTAATTATCAGGAACACGGAGAACATTCTAATCAGGAGTGGAGTTCCAGAGAAGCGATGTTGCCATGAGTGATTGGAATCAGGTTGAGTGAGAGAGCAGAAAGGTATTTGACTTTTCAACTCAACTCGACCTTTGTGAAAGTGATTAGGCAGAGACTCCGTCTATGCTACTGTTCGAATGCATTGTGTTTCATAGAGCGGCGCGATAAATTGATGAACCTGTTGGGTGGGCAGTGTGTTGCTGTGAGTTTACAAGTGAATATAATAAGAGCACCAGTGCAACACAGTGGCCCTGTGGATAGCACTCTGGCCTCACAGCAAGAAGGTCCCGGGTTCAAGCCCCAGTCGTCCCGGCCTTTGTGTGGAGTTCTCTGAGTGTTCTGGTTTCCAAGCCTGGCTCTGCCAGTTTATCATCTCAGATCACTTTATTTAGCTGAGATTATAGTCTGGAAACCTTGAGCACATCAGCAGCAACACTGTGCTGGCAGCCCGGGGTAGTGAGATGATGTTGAAGTCAAGCGTGTTTCTAAATGGTGGTAGAACTAGATTGTAACAATGTACAATGTATAATGAGCAAAGATAAATCTGTTTATTAGTTACAAAAATTACAACATTGAAGACGTCCTTGATTTCTCGTTCAGTTGTGAAATCACCCTGAGAGCTGAGCTCTAGCTATCGTAGGCTAAACCACTCAGTTTGCCACTGATAAAACCCAGGAAATAATTTTATGCCAAAGGGCTGCGTGTTATTTTAAGTAAGGGGCCCCGTTAACACAGTATTTTATGTAATGGGGGTTCCCTGGCTTGAAACACGTTGAATACCTCTGATCTAGTGCTTTTTGGAGGGGATGGGTGGTCAATTATTTATCCAACAGCTGGGAAATTAAGTTTCCTGCATTCAGGTCACCGTCTAATCCTTGGAGCCAGCGCCAGGTTTAGGCTTTTTGGGCCCTGTCCTGGGGCTAACACATCTTGAACATGAAGACCTTCATAAGCATACAGGCCTACATAATAGTTTTGGGGAGAGATGGTAAGACAAATGGACTCAATCGGACTCCGCTTGTCAAGTTGTCCTCATGTCATGGCCCAGCATGGAGCTACTGCATTCAGCAGCCTCCATGTCCAGTGAACGTGGTGTGTGATCTGGAGCCCAGCGGGCCCCAGCAGGGCTGGACAGTTCAGGAACCGGGTCGAGCATGCATGCATGCATCAGCTTGGCCTTTTCTATGAAATATAAAACCTGACTGTATTAGCCTTTGTATTATGCTAATGTTCCTGAATTCAAATTCAATATGGAAATGTTTTCTTCTCCCTCTTGGTTTTATCTGAATTCGGAGCAGCAGAATATACAACTGTTAGGCAAACATGACTCACGAGGATCAGCCACAAATTATTCCATATTGAAACCGCTGAATAATATTTATTTATGCAAATCTGCAGGGTATCGCTGGCATTTAACTATATTACTATACAATAGATTATTATTGTTAGGTTCACTCTGAGGATGGAGCCATAAGAAAACGCCTAGCAAACACCCCGTGTTAAACTATAACAATAAGTTTGTCTTAACTAACATCTGTTATCGCACAGCACAGAATAACATATTTCATGGTCTATCCCATGTAGATAAACCAGACAATTTTGCATACACAGTAATATTGCCCTTACATATCATTTCTGCATAATTGTGCACCCAATAAATGCTGAGAATAGAACAGGTGGTTATAACATCTGAGTGCTGATTGGCTGTCTGTCATATGCACATTTGTGTTACAGTATCTAAACATCAACAGAGAGCCAGGCCATAATGTCCAGGTTGTGTATCTAAACATCAACAGAGAGCCAGGCCATAATGTTCAGGATCTGGGGCTAGCCTATCTTTTATTAAGGATCGTTGCTATGCTACATCTGTGTGTATTTTGATTTGTCCATTTCCGCTCCAAGCGAGACAGTCCTAGTTAGTTAGATCTCCGGGGTCGTATTTACCGCAGAATGGCTCTGAAAGGGGGGCCCCTCACCTCACACGGAACGCGCACAGTCCGGAGTTAACAAGCGGCAGCAATATTTCTGACTTCATCTGCCTAATATGTGCGCGGCTAATTAAGCGCTGGGGACACAATTACGCAGACAGGTATGTGTGCTTTTGAGTTAATTGACTGATTTAGGAAGGCTAAGTGCGCAGAATAATGTTCTCCGCTTGGCCAGTCATACTCACTGGCTAAACGCTCACATGGGGAAAGTGCATTTGTCTCTGCATTGAATATATACATGTATTGACCTCTTGTACTATAATGAAGTAAACAAAAGTTCACGTCCATTAATCGGACAGCAAACGGCATGCTCGCACATAATAACACTCCGGATGGTATAAGGCCAATCACAATGCCAATGTATGCTACTAATTATATCTAAAAATGTTACATTAGAGTGCCATTAATGAAATACACGCCTGATTAAATGTACAAGGCCAATGCTTACATTGCATTATAAGTGCTATAAGTAACAGCCTGATTGCCATTTATTAAATGAATGGGACCACTTTATCCATTAAATAGATCTAAGATTAAATCAATGCTTCACCAAGAAAACTGTAATTAAGTATTAAATAAGTATTTCAGTTTATGACACAGTGGAGTTCATAAGTAAACACATGAATACAATAACAGAGCCCCAATCAATTCCATTGTGTCAAATACATGTATGTGACGGCTACATTATCTGTGGAAAGCCTTTCACAAGACATCCAGGAAATGAGTGGTGTGCGTATTCCTTCAAGACCCCTTTCATTCATCATCTCATTTTGCATAAAAACTGGTTGTGTACCGTGTGGCTCTGTGTGTGTGCAAATGTTTTTAGGGGATCTTGAACTATGAACTCCTGCATCCTGGTCTATTATCTCCGGGCGTTGGGTCGTGCAGTCTGAGTGCTCTCTATCAGTCCAACATGCAAATAGGGAGACAATGGCACTGTGAGCGTATGCATGCTCGTGTGTGTGCGTGTGCATGTGATCACAAGCTCCTGTTCCCTCCTCTTAAAGCCTCCTTGTATTGACCGGGCCTTTATAAAGCTATAGTCAGTCATTATTAACAGTAATAATATTACAATTACTAATCCAAGTACTGCTGCATTACTGCGTTACAAGAACGAGATTTCTGGTCCCAGCAAACTTAGGGTAGGCTAATTGAACCAACCTGTCAATCATCTGCTTTCAGAGGCTGCAATGTTTTCACTTTGGCTGATTGTTGACTCCTAATGTTCATTATTGTTCCAATAAAGAGATTCAATTGCAAAATGAGCTGGCCACACAGGTTGTCATTTTTCTGAAGGGGCAAGGAAGGGTAGTGATTGTGAAAGTAGTATTGTAACTAGTAAATTAAGTAATTACTATTAATACCTAGTAAAAACTAAAGTAATAGTAACTTATTACAATTCCTGAGTAATTTGCCCAACACTGTTCTTGTGAACGTTTGCCATATTCAACCTCAAATCAAAGCATAAAAACCCTCTCCCTTCAATGCCATAGGTTGCTCCCTCAGGAGCTCCGCCCACACAGTGGAAACACATTGCCAAGGCTATGATGTTGTTGTTTGGTGCTGTCAGCACCACTTTGTTTGCATTCCTATCTACAGAGCCAGGGCTGTGTAGAAGTACCTGAGAATGTGTTTCAGCGCACAGAGAACGGTAAGATAGCAAAATGCGAGGAAATATTTTGTGACTTTGAACAAAAAAAAAATAAAGAAAACAGATTATCTTTACAATCGCTGACTATACCTTTTAATAAGCAAATATTGGATCAAAGCACACAAGCGGGGTTCTGACCTATGAAACAATTACAGAGCCATCAGTGTCCCGCTAGCAATGTTTGTTCCTTCTATGAAAATCCCAGAGTCATTACAGTGCTGGTGTGAGAGAGAAAGCTGCTCTTTGTTTGACTAGCGACGTTATCTGACCTGCATATGAATTAGCCGCGTTTCTTCCTCAGTAATAATAATATAATGGAAGTGAGACCTGGTTGTCTCATCAGCGCTTACTTAAAGTCACCGTGACACGATACAGATGGCAGTTGGGGTAATCGTGGAGACGCCACTAGCCTTACAGTGTCCGTCGTCAAGGATACAGCCAATGAATTGGCTGCTAGGATCAGCCAATTAAGCTAAGTGTTGCAGTCTTGTTCAGTTGATGTGAAGCTGAAATCATGATATCATTTTACTGGACGAATACTCTTTCAGAATAGACTCAGTCATTTAGAGGTTAACATCTTAAACAAATGCTAGTTTTGTATTTCTTCTAAATGGACTGCATTTATATAGTGGTTTTCTAACCTTCCGGCCACTCAAAGCTCTTTACAGTATTGCCTCATATTAACCCATTCACACACCAATGGTGATTGCTGCCATGCAAGGCGTGATCAACCATCGAGAGCAGTTACGCATCTTGCTCAAGGATGCTTACAGGTAGGTCAACACCGGGGTTCAAACCTATGACCTCCCAGCTGGCAGGTCAACACCCAGACCACTAGACCATCCTGCCCCACAAACACAAACAACAATATTATCTAAGCTACAGACAAGTGAACCAACAGCAGGATTTATTGTCCAGAAATTAGTAAAGGTGGATCAGCGATGCTGGAGAATTATAATTATAAACGTTTTACACACACATGGGTATAGACATGATCAATCAAGCTGGCAAATCACGATTTTGTTTGTGTAAATAGATCCACAAATGTGCCATAGCTGATCCACGTTGACAGACGGTCATCGTGGATCATCTTCCATGGGTAAAGTATTAAAGTCCAGTAAAAAATATGTTACATTTTAAATGTCATCTGTTACCAGGCTAAAGTAATGATCAGTAACGTTTGGATTACCTAAATTTAGTAACATAATAATAATCTGGGCAAAATAATTTACGGCGTTGGCGTGCCAAAGACGGTTTATGTTGCTCAGGGAGACAGATAAAAGTAGGATATTATTTCAGTTATTGATTGATGTTAATGAAAGGTTAATAAGTGAACAATATATTTTATGCATTTTTCTTCTTAAATATTACATTTTAAATATAAATGTAGTCCCAGAAGTTATCATATGATTTGTAAAAAAAAATACCTGTAATCTGATTACACTATTTTATCTGGAGATGTAATGGATTACAAGTAACTGATTACATGTAATCAGTTACTTCCCAACCGTGACAGCGACACACAGACAGCATGGGGGTGGAGCACCAGCGGGGGGGTGCTGTCACAGACACGTGCTCAGAGTCCCCGACGAGACAAGGGGGTGTCTTGAGCCCAGCGAAGGGTCCGTAAAGACGAAATGTGCTTCCGCTGTTTGTTTGTGTCCTGGGTATACGTGATATCCTTCTTTTGTTTGTGTGTGGGGGTGTGGGGGTGTGTGTGTGGGGCGGGGCGGTGTGGGGTGGGGGGGTGATTAAGCATGGAAGGGTGTAAGCTTGCTTGGGATGGTGCAGAGGAAGTGCAGGAATGGGGTGTTTCCATTTGAAGAGAGAGAGATGCACATTGTTCTTTTATTATTTAATTTTTTTCCCACTGTCAAGGGGAAGTTTGTGTGGGAAGGGGGGGGAGGCAGTGAGGGAGAAGCATGATGTTGTGATTGGTTATTTTCGTACTAGGAAATAGCTCACCTAAATTCTCACCCCTCTATGCTCTAGCCACCCATTCCTGCTATTTGCTAGAGCTTTACTTTCCACTGAGGTGCTTGGCAGAGTTTGCAGCAACCACTGCAATGTACTGACAAGTTGAACTTGGTTTGAACCCAGGGCCTGGCATTATAGAACCACACATTTCTGGCCCAGCTGTACGTTACGCTGTAGAATGAGTTTGACCATGAGGGCAGCCCCAGACACATGGGCGTGTGCACTCCTTGGCAAACAACACAAATGTTGCTGGTGCCAGGGAGATAAAAGTACCCAGCTTGAGCAATCTGTTTATTTTATGGCGTCAATATAGTCTCACAAATCGCGCTCGCAGAATGTTGTGTTGAGCACACACGAACAAAGGTTAAGGCAAAACCATGGGCACAATGACTGCAATGTCACAAGAACTGAAATAAAGCTGCACATACAACTGCAGAACTAAACCTCTGCTCTCTCTGAATGAATTTGCGTTTGCTCGAAATGAAAACAAATGAAAAGGAGACAATCCTATTGACCAATCATAGCTTTGCTTTTTGTTACAAACTCGCTGATTGGTTAAATATGTAGGCTTTCCTACCTGAGAAGTACATAGTGCATAGTGGTTGGTGCGGTGACTATGGTCAATGGTGGCCAGTCATGCTGAGGTGTAGGCTAGTCAGTGTCAGTTTCCGAGGAGCCCTCGCTGGTAAGTTGATA
>JAODTR010003424.1:0-12795 GCA_025399935.1 Amblyopsis rosae
CCCCCCCCCCCCCCCCCCCCCCCCCCCCCCCCCCCCCCCCCCCCCCCCCACAGTCAGCTCTCTGTTGACTTGTGCTTTCATATAAGCAATGTGATATCTTTGTAGACTGGATAGAATACAGCTTTCTTAAAAGGCAAACTGACAGACAGTGATGATATTTCCTGAAACCAACATGCCTGTGCAATGGAAATGTATGACAAACGTCTCACTAAAACTAAACGCAAACGAAGACATCATTTTAAGGCTTTGTAATTCAACACGTGATGAACATATCTGTGGCCTTCAGCCTGGCTACAGTGACATCTCCAACAGACTATCTCACAGGCGGTTGAGTTAACAGAGGGTTTCAAAGTCCCAACGAGTGTGTAGGGTTTCATGAGAGCTTCTCCAGAGGATTTACACGCTAATAATCTGGAACAGCGAGTTTCAGGTGTGCCATGTCTAAGCGTGAACGCGGTGCTCATAGCTGCGCTCTATCACTACACACATTAAAACGCACCTACAGAAAGTTCCAGACTGCCCCTTGGAACAATGGGGATTAAGTGAAGGCTTCTCTTCAGTTTTATGGGCCCGCCACAGCCCCCCCCAGGCCTACACCACCAGACAATGGGGCAGTGTGACCCTGATATGGACGGCCCTTCCCGGCTCTCTCCCGGATTGGCTAACGACAACGCACCATCGCTATCACGCGTTCCATTGAAGGTGTAGTCCGTCATTCTGGAGAAAGCCCCCCACACACACACACAGGACACATTGCCAAGGCTGGGATAGTGTTGTGTGGTGCGCTCTGCACCACTTTATTTGTTGTTTCCATTTACACAGCCAGGCCCGTGCAGCAACACCGGATTATTGTACAGAACTCACAGCTAGTGGGACTGTGAAGAAGAATCAGCCGAGCGTTTTAACAAAAGCGCATTAGCTTACAATCGCTGACTATAGCTTTAAAAGGCAACATAAATGCTGAACACCGTGTGGGAGACCACACACACACACACACACACCTCAGGTTATTTGTGGTGAGCGCCTGTCCAGATGTGACATGCTTCAGACTTCTCGCTCCCTGTGCTTGTAAGCGCCATGTGACTTGTTTACCACCCATATACACCCCCCCCCCCCTTCTTCCCACACCCCATTAGATAAGCCTCTGCAAATAAGTTACCGATTCGCCCATACAGCCCACGGACCTTTCACTATGACTTTTGATATAATGTATACCAGTATATGGGATGGTAGGATGCTGGTGCCCTTTTCAACTACATCTATTATTATGTGACTGAATATGTGAGTGAATGAACACACCCTAACACACCCACATACACACACCCCTACATTTCCTACAAGTAAGTGTGTAAACAAACAGCTCTGTAGATATAAAAGACAGGGAGAGGGAGAAGAAAAGAGGCTAGATGGATTGACTTGTTGTTGGAAACTTGTCTGTTGCGACCGCACCCATCCCATATTTATTGTGTGAAACAAAAAGAAATCTGACAGTGGATGAACTGGGATAGTCCCGTGTCCACAAAGAACGTTATTGTTTTATTCAAATCCTACAGCAGGAGAACGCGAACGTGTCATGACATGTTAAAAGCAGAAGCCTAAACACTAACTTGAGGAACCTTGAAACAGCGACTGAGACGGAAATAGCAGGGGAACTGCTTCATGAAAGTCCCCAACATTTTCTTCTCTAACTAGGACAACAGTGTGTGACCTCAAGTAGACCTAGTCCTTGCTACTTGTCATTGTCAGTTATCCTGGCTTAGAATGCCACTGTTTGAAATGAGGTGGCGTGGTTAATTGTGAAAAAACTATTATTGCCATTATTAGGGAAAAGTGATGAATCCACCGTTAGGATTTATAACCAGAAAACAATGAAATGATTGTCAATTACAGTTATTATTGTTAGTTATTCTTGAAAAACGCTTGCAAGATTCGAGGTAAAATCAAAACAATATCCCTCCACAGTGCTGCCTCAGATTGAAACGCATTGTGAAGCAAAGCGTAGTAATACGGCTTTGTTGAAAGCAGTGTTTGCCACTTTGTTTGTGTTCCTATTTACTGAGCCAGCGCTGTGTAGAAGAATCTGATTATTTTTTCAACACGCACGGTAAGCTAGCAAGATGTGAGGAGATATTTGGTGACTATGACAAAAAGTGTATTCGCTTACAATTATCTTGCAATAGCTGACTACACCTTTAAGCGCAACATCCCTAATTAAAATGAATAATTACAATAAAATGGTGAGGAGCATGTCTCAGAGCTGCTGCCAGACTAGCTAACCCTGACTTCCAACCTCCTCTCCTGTCTCATTCCACCCTCTTCTCACATTGTGAGGTGGTTTCTAATAACCTGACCATCAAGAGGGCTGACATAGACAATAGCTGGGTTTATATGGACACTGTTTTGTCTTTCCGAATGGAATCATTCTGATTAAAGATTTCTGGTTAGCTGTTTACATGGGACGTAAACTAATCGGGTCTGGTGTTTACATGCGCCGTCGCAATTAGATTCGTTACAGATGTTAAACATGCACACATTATATGGATCGGTATTGTGACGTATCCTGCTAGCAAAACAGCTCAAACCAACTAGCTTCTAGTGGCAGGCACGTTGGGGAGCGTGAGGCTATTTCTGTGACTGGCGGAGATTTGCGGCTCCAGATGAAGTCACCATACTAGTTTGACTTATTTGCGTCGCGTATGTTTTGTCCAGACGTGGTACAGGGCTGTGCAGAACAGTCTGCCGCATCGTCTCCGATCAATTCAGCATCCCACTAAACCGAAGACGGGGCATGTGTAAGAAAGATGGCAACCAGGAAGCAATCGTGGCAAAACATGGTAGTATTTTTCTTTCTTTCTTTTATGGAACGATACTACTTCTCTGCTTCATAATGAAAGTTAAATCGGGTTGATTCTTTCTCTTCCGATTGAGGTGTTTATATGGAGCATGTTCATTCGGGTTGGGCTTTTCACCCGATTCCAATCGGAATAATAGGGTCCATGTAAACGCAGCTAATGTGAGCATCCATCCCTACTGTATACTCTGTTACGTTTACGAACAGGCCAGATCTTTTCAACGGCCCTTTGGTCCCAACGAAGGGAACTTTCTTGTGCCTGCTCTAGGTCCACTCCCCTTTATGTGAACAGTGGGAAGGGAACCATCAGTCAGTCACAACAACAGGTAGACGACGTGTACACTGCATTGTCGTGCATTCTCAAGGGAAGGCAACCTTATTTAGGCAACACATTTAACAGAGGGTACTCTGTGGTAAATTCACTGCCAAAGCAGAAGGATAAGGCATCACCACCCTGTGCCTAGTACTCATCTCACAGATAAACCCAGTGATCCCCACCCCCTACAAGGGCCATAATGCTCACCACCACCAACAATACAGATGGCCTCTGTTTCAAGGTGGGTGAGCAGAGAAGCTTCTGGGAAATGCTTCATCATACTTCTGAGTCATTGGGGAATGACTGTGGAGCAGGACCCTGTGGGTGAGCAACACCCCGCCCACCCAGGGGTCGAGTCAGAGAGAAGAGAGCGAAGCGAGAGGCGACAACGGAGACACCGTCTGCGTTCCAACTTCTGGTGGGGAAGACTGACCCCCCTTCATCCAGACTAGATGACCCAGTGCTCCATGCAAGGCCATGAGGACTTCCACGGATTTCACCAAAATAACGGCCCTTATTTCTCTCTGGGTGGGTCAAAATTTGGAGTATAGGGGCATTTGGAGGCGCATGGCACATGGGGCCCGTCTCAGCAGGGCGAGGAGAGGCCCCGCCGTTTTGGGAGAGCACGCTTACACACACACACACACACACACACATGCAACACACATGCACACTCAGAGACACACACACACACACAGAGAGTTGGGGAAACAGCAGTGGCATGCCTGGAATCTCGGTGGTTTAGAGCCGGCCAAGGATGGGGGGGGGGGGGCAGCTCTCCGCAAACCACATCATGCTCTGTAAGATGCCCAGAAGACCCCTTCACCAACCCCCTGCTCCGCATTTGGAAGCAATTTGCTGTGATGACCGGCCGTGAACACCCAGGGGGACACACTCAGAGAGCTGCCCCAGCGTCAAAGCGGTCCTACTGTTGTAGGATCTCCTAGGCAACAAGCACGTTGAAGTCGTCAGGGCTAACGCGTCGATCGCTATCGCATGGCGCCTCACGCTTTTGCTCAATCACTACTGTGTATTGTATTCTGCTTCTACTGAATGAGCTTCATGTAGTGTATTCTACTTCTATCACTACGGTACCATGCACAAACCTTATTTCTACTGTAGAGCATCAGCCTCTTCATCAGCATTCCATCACATAAGCAACTCAGTGTGGACGGCTGGCACATGTTACAGACCGCTGTAAGAACGTCAGCACTATCAGGAAGTAGACTGTAGGCATTATTGCAGCGTGAGGCTAGCACAGGGCTTCATTTACTGAACCCCAATGCAAAGTATGTAGATGGTCGTCGTGCATGGCAATCCAATACTAGGGATGGCACGATCAAGTTTTTTCAGTCCCGATACCGATACAGATACCGGCACTTTGGGTATCGGCCGATACCGAGTACCGATCCGATTCCAGTGTTAAATTAAGTTTTAAGTTAAGTTGCAAAGTAAATGACAGCCAATCTCTATTTTAGGACTAGGATGCATTTTATAAACCTGCTGCTGATAGTGTGGCCTGGGTAGGTTAGACATGGCTGGTGCTGATGTTGATGGATCAACCCCATGGATCAGTAACAACTGTCCAAATGTCACCGATACCGATCCAGCTATTTCAGTCAGTATCGGACCGATTTCCGATCTCAGTATCGTATCGGTGCCATCCCTATCAAATACCCCTCATGTCTAGTAGGCGTGTCTTGCCGCAGTTAGCAAGCGCTGCGTCCCAGAATACAGGCCGGGGAAGGCGGGCTTATTGTAGTGTATTGCACAGTAACTAGACTGGCCAACACATTACCGTTGTATTGCTCTTTGGCTTTCTTCTCAGTCAGTCAGTCAGTAAAAAGGAACAAACGAGTTCTCCCTCACGCGTCGTAGTGATAAAAAAGGAACAATACACCCGTTAGTCATTCACTCATGAAATGAGCTTTAGTACTAAATGAGTCAGCATGATCTAGAGCCGAGATCTGTGCCCCCATCCATGATACACACAGTTTTATGGTGATGATACACCCAACATAAGGGCAAGGGCTCGGACCATGTCAGCTTCACCTCTTCAGGCCGATTTAAAGCTCTAGAGAAACCAACGCTCACCTCCGGGGGTTTTTGCTGCGCTCGACGCTGCTGCCGTCTCCCTGGGATCTTCCGCCCCCCCCGCCGGCCAGCTCCCCGTCCACCCCCGCCTCCTCCTCCTCCGGGGGTCCGGGGGGGAGTGAGCCATCTCTGTCCCTGCCGGGGGGCAGCCAGGGGGCTGGGGCGGTGCCGTCGTCCCCCCTCCCCTGGCTTCCCTGGCTCCGCCGGGCCTCCCTGCTGCGCTTCATGGCCTGCAGCTGGGACAGGGGCACTATGTCGCCCCCCTGTGGCCGGTGCCACACGGTGCAGCGGCCCGTGGAGTTGTAGTAGTAGAAGCGGCCGCTGTGCGGGTCAAACAGCTCCCACCACTGGTTGCCGTCGGCCTGGCGCACGGGGGCGCCCAGCGGGGGGGTCCAGCCGCACTCGCCTGTGGCCAAGTTGACGTACATCCGCTCCTGGGAGCGGGGCTCCATGATCTCCACCCAATCAGCACTGGAGGGGGGAGGGAGGAGGATGGAGAAAGAAGAGGGCGTGGTTAAACAACTTAAAAGGTACAGTCCGTTAAGCTAACTGTAAGCTAATACACTTAAAATTCACCAAATATCTCCTCGCATTTCGCTAGCTCTGTGCGTGTTGATACAACAAATCTGATACTTCTACACATCCCTGGCTCCGTAAATAGGAACATAAACAATCAAGTCAAACACCGCTCACAACAACAATGCCGCTTGGCTTCACAATGCTTTTCAATGTCTGTGTGGGGGCGGAGCTTCTGAGGGAGTTTGTTTTGATTTGAGCTCAAAGTTAGCAAGCGTTCTCGAGAATGACTAACCCCGCCTTTAAGATAATGACCACTAGCAACAGGACAGGCTAGCGAAGGGCTAAAAACGGCACGCCTCACGCTTGAGGAGTCATTAAGCAGATGAGCCATGTGTCCCCCCTGCACGCGCCCATCTGTGTGTGTGTGCATGTGTGCATGTGTGACAGGTGGACACACTGTGAGGCACCAGGCACGGGAGATCACAGAGAGAGAGAATAAAACAACATGTCCGCTCTCTGTACAAAGCGACCAAACGTCCGGCTAGCTAAACTTGAAATAGCCTGCTAACAGCCGCGAGCGCAGGCAACGCAGGCAGGCAGACAGACAGGCAGGAAGACAGACAGACAGACAGACAGACAGACACCACAAACAGAAGAGACAAAGAGGGAGGCAGTGAGATGGTGTTAAAAACAGAACAGGGCATAGATAAGAGGAACAGACAGTCTCAGACAAATTTAGACTGAACTCAATTTCAGGGTACAAGTACTGGGACGATTTATATGTGTGTGTGTGTGTGTGTGTGTGTGTGTGCTCAGCTATGACGTCGTAGGCGCTGCTGGTTATAGGCCGTGTTCAGGCTACCTAGATACTGCAACTAAATATTGGGGTCAGGACAGAAGGAAAGGAAAGAGCACCAGAGACAAAACACCCGCAAGTATCCAGGACACGCTACCCTTTAGAGACCTCCGCTACGTCTCCTTTGATCTAGTTCCCTGAAGCGGGGGGGGTGGGGGGGCCTGAACTATGTCAAGCGCCCCTCATGGGAGTGGTGAGAAACAGCGGCCGAGGAAGGACAGCATCGAGAAGGCCACAGAGACACGCAGGGGCGAGACAGAAAGATCTGACGGGACCTCGGAATGCGCCGGGAATCACAGCGCTCTGACCCTGTCTGTGGGACACGAGCAAGAAGGGGCTGGTGGAAGGGTTGGCACGGCTCGGGCGCTTTCCCTTTCAGCTGTCAGCCATCCAGTTACAGCCTAACGCATGGATTAGTGCTCCTCCTGGAAGGGCTGTGGTGGGAGTTTAGTTTTGTTTTTTTCTCTCCAGGCAGCCTAGAAAAGTTATTTTCTGCCTCTCATACCAGATCAGAATGAGCCCACTGTCTAGTTCACCCAAGGGCCGCTCAGTAATAGAATAAAATCCTAATCGCGGTTATTTTGGTCAATATTGAAATTTATTTAACACGATTATTTAACACGATTACGCATTGACTTTCAAATCAATGAAACGTTCAAACAAACAACAGAGAAAACACCTTCAACTGTGAAATGTACCTTAATACTTTCCCCGTGGATCCCGTGGGGCAGTGTGTGCACACGCATCAAATAGGAGTTTACTTGTATAACGTATTGTGCAAAATCTTCAACAAATACACACATTTGTGATTCGCTACGAATTTCGTTATTCAAGAATGTAATCAAATGCAATTTTTTTCCCGACAACGTATAGGCTAGCCGTATAAATTAAACTGTGCTTAAATCTGACTGTTTTCTGGGTCTTTTCTTACTTTTTGATTAGTTGACTATTCCAAATTTAAACGTCAGTATTAAAATGAGGGAAAATAGTTGTTAGGAACATCACAACCACACCGCATCACTGACTACAGTATAGGGCAGACCGTCTGCCTACAGCTCCCACCCATGTACAGTACGTATACTGTACGCCTGTTGTCCGAGACATCCTTCAACGGGCCACTGGACACGGAGATAACATGGCAGGGGGAAACAGAATCCCGTGTGTCACTGCTCTACGCTGGGAGGCCATCTGGTCCCGTCACTCCAACCACACAGGCACAGACACCAACATCTCGGTGGAGTCAACGTTAATACCAGGCTGGTTTTAATGTAACGGTTTTCAACCCAACCCCGCCTTGCGTTCAACAACTTGGCATGCAGCTATAAACAGGCGTGTCTCAAACTGTACGTGTACATTCATAATTACTTTCCCAGTCCAGCTGCTGTCGAATGGCATGTTTGTCTGCTCTGCTCTGTTAGCGTTAGCACTCAGTGGAGATGTAGAGGCTGTCGAGAGCTTTAAACCAGCGAGGTCCGGCTGTAAGACTCCCGTAGACACGACCTAACGTTCAGCCAGACTTATAAAAAGAAAGACATTATTTTAAAGAGTCTCAAGATGTGTTTCCATAGCAACAGCAGCAATCGTTCTAAATCTGACAGTAATGAGCTTAATGTCCAAAGTTGAACCGTTTTTAACTTGACTTGGAAACTCTGCTCGCGGTTCACGACGCTGAATAAACAGACCAGATGTTTCTGCTGTTGCTTTGCGTCACCACCCAGAGCCAATCCAGCATCACTGCTGCACGCAAACCCTATGCAGTGTCTCCATCCACTCTCATCACATGCTGCATAACAGCATACCATCAATACCGTGCTATGACTATATGCTTCCACAGATGGGACAATATGGCCCGGCCAAACTAGAGCGCTTGCGTGGTGTTTGTCTCTGTTGGGGAAAGACAATTAAAGGGGGTGTGGTGTTTACAAGTGTTACTGACAAAGGGAGCCCCCTCCGTTGAGGCCCAAAAGGGCAGCAGCAGCAGCAGCAACTGGCTGCGGGACACGACTTCACACCGTTGACAATCCCAGGCTTAATGAGGAAGAAGAGCCTCAAATAATGGGGCATTCAGAGCCGAGGCCTAATCTGTCAGTAGTGTGCCCCCCTTCCCCACGCACAGACCTTCATTCCCAGAGAAACCCTGATCTCGCTGATCTCACGCTGGTTTTGTTGCTGCTCAGCACACAATGTGCTTGGCGTTATGTTACCAGACAGGCACGGTGATCACTGGCAAGGCGCTCGCTGGCCGTCCAGCAGTGAGAGACAGCTCCATAAACAACTGGAAAAGTATCAGGGGAAGGTGGGGGAGACTTCCTAGACCAGACACACTAGCAGCGAATTTCCCCTCGGGGGTAACAAAGATTTATTGACTTGACTATTGACTTGACGTAGCGTCAAGACAGTTAAGCATCGGCGACGCAAAGTGGGCGAGTGCTGAGATAAACTAATCTCAACTTGAGGCTGAAGACATTGTTGACTGACAGATTGACTGCAACATTTCGGGTGGGAAATATACAGGTGAATACCTAGGCAACCAAACCCTGAAACGTAAACAAGCAAGCAATTTTCATGCAATGTGCGACAAGCGAATCGCGTTGTGTGCCTGGGGCTTATTGCAGGATAGGAAACGGCAGGGATGCAGAGAGAGAGAGAGAACGAGAGAGAGAAAGAGAGAGAGAGCGAGACAGAGAGAATGCAAGGTCAAGGCAGAACGCCCCACGTCCACAACATCCCTGGCAGGAAACTGGGAGGTCAGGGGTCAGCGATGAAGCTCAAGGCCTTAACATAAGAGCATTTCCTCCTGCACAACTAACCATAGAAACGCCGAGCCGACGGCAAACCTGCGAGACCGTGATGACACGGGCAGGTAAACAACAAGACATGCGAGCCCGCTGGTCCCGTTCTGAGCTATGACGCTCTTGGAACGTGTGACCTGATGTGACATGTGACCTCCTAAAGCACAGAGAAGCCCTTGGCTAAGAACAGGTGTGGATGATAATTATGGTAATTATTTCACACCTCACTGTCTATACTTAATATATCACTCTTGTTTTTTTATTTATTTGTTGTTTGGTTGAAGCGAATGTAAATAATGCTTTGTTTTTCTTTGTTGTTGCTTGTTTTGTGTGTGCTCTGTTTGTGTGGGTGTCTGTGCGAGTACAATCTACTTCCTAAAATGAAAATTAAATATATAAAGGAACAAATGCATCACCTAGATATTAGACTGTTAGTGGAGAGTCATATGACTAGTGTTTACAACTAAACCTGCTCTGCTGCTCTCTACATGACAGGAGAAGCGAGCAACATCACTTTCTCTCTCTCTCTGTCTCTCTCTCTCTCTCTCTCTCTCTCTCTCTCACTACAAATGTTCATAAATGGCTTGGAATGCAATGTGCGCCCCTACACTGAGGTAAAATTCAAGCTAGAACATTTTAGAATGAACTAAAATAAACGTATTACACTCGCCAGGTTAAATGCTCCACTGACACAGCGCTGACTTGACCACCTCTGAATAGTTGGGAGATGGAAGCAAACATAAAACCTAAAAAGGCTCCATCTGCGTCTACTTTTGCACCTACAGTATCTGCCTGCTTTGGCTATGGATGTGACCGATGCCACCAGAAACAGACTGAGAATGTTTATTTTCCACTCCATTAGCAACGTATCTGCTCTCCCGTTCGCTCATTGAATTTCTGTGAAAAAACAATTGTTATTTAAAGTATTTAAAGCCAACCATGGCCAGCAGTGTTTCATCAACATGGCAGGGTTTTCTACATACCGACACGACACCATGACTTGACTTTATTGACCTTCGATAACTTCTTAAACAAATGGTGTTTTTTTTTGTGGAACTAAGCTAACACAGCACACACACATTTGTTTGGAGGTTCAGTCAGTGTTATCTTTAACTGACAATCTGAACGCACACATGGTCACCGTCTGTCGTTTTGTCCCAATGTGGCAGAGGTCTTCTTACAGATGGAGACATAATTCATCTCTCGTCCACAACTTACAATCGGTTCCACAAATAGCTTTAACTGTACACATAGGTTTCCAGAGCGAGGAAACAACAGAACACAGCGCATGGAATCTGCTCCATTGTTCTGAGCCAACCCAACCAAAGTGTACATGGCACTATTCCCAACAGTGGAAAGCACAGGGCACTGGACAATGTGTTGTCTGCCTTCTGTCATTGTTCAGCTTATAAACAGTACAGTCGAGGCAGAGCGATACAATACACCCAAGGCCAGAGAGAGCCTGGCGGAGTAGCTTAGCACCGTGACCAGATGAGAGCGGCAGAATTTCTTATCAGATAATCTTGTAATTGTTGATGTGCATCCAGGAACGCTACAAATGTCATCGCGGCCTTTCCGATAAACAGATAACAGGAGACGATGGCGGAAAAGGGGCGGCCAAGGTGTTTATTTGCGTTAAATGTGTTACGTTGGGGGCAACGGCAAGGTACTGAGTTGGTTCTAGCTCCAATTTAGCACTAGTGGAGCGACCTCTGACCCCTCGTCAAAACAGGCTATTCTGAGAGGGCCTCTGGGGCCCGTGACTGCCCCTAGTGGCTTGGGGCGAGACGCTGCTTTTGACACAGGGCCTGCCATTCATCCAGGCAAGCTGAGCCTCCGCCCGTTTCACCGCAACAAGTGCCAAGGGCCAGCCCGGGCTGGTGCATCCGCAGGCCTGCTCTTTCCCCAGTAGCGGACATAAAGCCTCCTTTCTCCTCTGAGGGCGGCTTCAGAAATAACAAGCTGCTGCTGCTGCTGTGTGAGCAACACAGTCGTCCTCACCGGTCGCAGCAGCACCCATGGAAAACGCAGGCTTCTGCCCGCAAAACATGAGCTACGCGCAGTCGCGCGCGCTCACCCCACATTACCGATCGCTTACAGTTCGTTTACTGTCAGCGAGCGAGCAAGAGCCTGTTCCTCAAGAGAAAACAGGCGTCAATCATCCAAAACAGGCCTTCTGTTTGTCTATGCATCACCCCTGTGCAAAGTCTACTGTGTGCTGCTGCTGCTGCTAGGCAACAACGCGCTTATCTAAATATTGTAGGACAGGAGTGGGGACACGAGTGCGGAGGGGAAGGCAGTAGCCGTGACTAACGTGAGGCAGTGTAACCGTAGTAACCGTAACCGTGGCGCTGCAGTCGCCGCGGCCACCTCTCACCTTCGGCCAAGGCCAAACGGAGGGAGCAGGAGCTCCAGAATGCGGAAACGCCACCGCTGGCGGTCGTGAACAACTGGAGATGGCGCTGGCGGGACTGCTCGGGGATTTGGGGAAGGCATGTGGGAAGGTGTGGGGGTGTGGGGGGGGGGGGGGGAAGCATTTAAGTTAAACATTCCACTTTAAATGTGCCTTGAGGGACAAACATGCATTTCTGCTGCTGCCGGCCGGTTTGATACAGTGCCTAGTTTCTGTTGCAATATAGACATTTACAACAGACTGTGTTGTGAACTGGACGGTTTAGCTTTTGTCTACACGATTTGGCCCCTTTCACATGTTTCATACAGTACACCAACTTGTTTTGCATACGTTGTGTCTCGTTGGCATGACTATATGCAAAATATGCTCAAGGCTCACGATAATAATGATCACGCAATGAAACATCACAAATAATGTACTGCATCTTAGCATGTAGCACACTGTACCATATACTGTACACGCATATGTGCGTGTGTGTGCACACATGTGTGTGTGTGTGTGTGTGCACGCATATGTGTGTGTGTGTGTGCACACATATGTGTGCGTGTGAGTATGTGCGCGAGTGTGTGTGTGTGAGTATGTGCGCGCGTGTGTGCGTGTGAGTATGTGCGCGTGTGTGTGAGTATGTGCGCGTGTGTGTGTGTGAGTATGTGCACGTGTGTGCATGTGAGTATGTGTGTGTGTGTGTGTGAGTATGTGCGCAAGGTTTTATTTACATGGTTAGGAAAGCCGGCACTGAACCAAGCCATGTTTCCATTGGACACAGAGGACGTGCTGTGCCCCTACATCTCCCTCCCTCCCCACACACCCTCCCCCTTCCCGGCCGTGGAGAACAATCCCAGGCTGAGGGGAGGTGTTCCAGCTCTGCACCTGTTGTGTGCTGTCGTGTGTACACACATTTTCAGGGCCTTTAGCACCTCAGATTCCTGTCGTTCCCGACGGGTCATGGGGCGG
>JAODTR010003425.1:0-12794 GCA_025399935.1 Amblyopsis rosae
AAAGAGGCGTGTCATCCAAGACATCCCCTCCACATCCAAAGCTTTTAGCATTTCTGGACGAATCTCATCAACCCCCGTGGCTTTGCCACTATGTTGTTTGACTACCTCAGTGACCTTCCCCAGGGAAATTGATGATGATCCCCCATCAGCCTCCAACTCTGTCTCGATTACAGAGAGCGTGTCAGTCGGATTCAGGAGTTCCTGAAAGTGTTCCTTCCACCGCCCAATTACCACCTCAGTTGAGGTCAACAGTGTCCCATCCTTGCTGTACACAGCTTAGATGGTTCCCCGCTTCCCCCTCCTAAGGTGGCGGACGGTTTTACAGAAACACTTTGGTGCCGTGTGTGTGTGTGTGTGTGTGTGTGTGTGTGTGTGTGTGTGTGTGTGTGTGTTAAATAACGGACTGATATTGTCTAGCGGGGAATGTAAAATTAAACTACATATTTGGAAATAGTTTTAGAAAATACTATTAAGTCTATGTAATAGTGCCTTTTACTATAACTATAGGCTAGAAATTCACCAGAATGCAGTAAATTAAGTGTTTGACCCTAAATAAATACTACCATATCTCCCAAAATTGCGCCCTCTGAAAAAATATCACCATCCGCCACTGGCTAATACACTTTTTGTTAAAGTCAACAAATACCTCCTTGCATTTTGCTATTTTACCGATCTCTCTGTATGCAAAAAAATGATCTGGTAGCCTACTTCTACACAGCCCTTACTCCATAAATATGTACATAAACAAAGTGGCGAACACCGCTCACTACAACAACGGCGCTTTTCTTAAGACAAATTTTTTTTAAGTGTGGGGCAGGGCGACAGAGGGATTTGATTTGACCTTGAAGTTAAAAGAATTGCAGTTATAATTTGTACAAAAATATAGGCCTAACAGGTTAAGTCATACAAGACTGTCAAGAAATAAATAAATAAGATACACACAAATAACAGAGATGTGAGGATATTGCTGACTTTAAAATGTTTAAACAGATTGAGATTTAATAACAGAAACTCTTGTTATTATTCTGAGAAATCATTCCCAATAGCCTAACATGTGATCAGACAGTCTCTTCACATATATGAATATTTATTAATAATATTATTATTAAAGGTGAATCGTGTAACTTTCTTATTCAGGATGTTTCGGTGATCAGACTTGCGGTGTTTTGTTTTACACTTTTACTTATGGAGTACCGTACACTTGACGTAAAACCCGTCACAGAAATCAAATTACGTCACAGTCCAAAATGTTATAAATACTGGTAGATAGTGTGTTTTCTTCAGCTAAAAACTTCCCATTGCAAATTATTATTGGATTGTGTTAAATCTTGGCAAAACATTAATGCTAGCTAAATGGATAAATCTCCTCCCCTTCTGTGTGCTCCTTGGCAACACATTTTAAATTACATTTGCGATCTACCAAGCGGAGTGTGCAGCTTTTTGCACATTTAATCCCTTTATTTTAAATAGGCCTTAAATGCTTAGCCTGGTGTAGTGACTGCGAGCACATTGGGAATTGCTCGCAGTTGTTTCCTTCTACTTTGCGTAGACCTCTGGTTAATTTTGAACCAGAGGTCTAAACTATAGTGCTAATCGGCGTTGCTACAACTGTTTTGATCTAGCTCTACCACCATTTAGAAACTCGCTTGACTTCATTTCACTACCCCATGCTAATTGGGCCGTCTAGTTGGGCTGTGCGAACATTAATGTAAACAGGGCTTCCAAACTGTAATCTCAGCAAAAAGATATTGAGCTGAGAGCAATAGTCAGGTGGAGCCAGGCTATTAAATGCTGCTAGTGTGTTTTTGGATTGTTTGCTAATTTTATCAATTTTCTCTCCTTTTTATAGCATTTATTGAGCTCTGGTTACCCTAGCATTATTCTTCCAATGCTAGCCAAAGTGTGTGTACTGTATGAAGAGCAGCGCATGTCTGTGTCCTCTGTAGAACAGCAGTATGTCCGTCTATTCATCCAGAGCAATATTGGATGCTGCCATGTCCTCAGTGTGGGTCAGTGCGAGCGCTGGGGGAAGAAGGGTACCGTGACACAGCTGTGGTGATGGATGACATGACACACTCGCCAGCTCACATTTAGCATCAACTAGGCTAATCGCAGGTCATGCCAGCCATAGATGTGGCATGTGAATATCGCTTCTGTGGAAGCTTGTTTACCAAAGACACCGCTCAAAGCAAGAGCTTTGTTTGTGTGACTAAATGATTGCAGAAACACGCATAACAGACATTAAAATGAAAACTGATCAAAGAAAACGGGATCATGAAGGATGTTAGTTTGTATTATTTTTAATAGTTTTAGAAATTATGCATACCCATTTCGATGGTGTATAATATACAGTATTGTCTATAATAATATTGCCGTATAACTGAGGGTCATCAAATGTCTATTGTGTGACTCAATGGTTTGAGCACAGCTGGTTTTGAAGTATGCAATGATTGTGTACATGTGCGTGTACGTGCTCTGTGCTCAGTGATTGTTCTGCTTGCCCCATCTGCATACCCCTCATCCAGCGCTCTACCAGCCACGAGGCCGTAGCCTCTCCCCACCAGTTAATTGGATGTGAATTAATCCATTAATGTGGCTGTTTAGGGGGATGAAAAAGAGCATGAGGTGTCTTGCCTCTTTTGACCAATGCAATGTATTATTTATGGGGCAGTAAATCTGCCAGCACTGTATTAACTTGGCTAATGGACTGTTGAGTAGGTCTGATGTTTTTTTTTAAGTAAGCTCGATGAAACCATCTCTTTCTTTAGTGGTTGGTATTTTTGCTTACAGATCTTTGTGAAAATAGAAATACAGTATAATGTATACGGTTGAGTTATTGAGTTATTAAAACCTGTATGGGGCTATAAACATGAGATTTTATGCTAATGATAATTAAATCCTCATCGCATTTTTGTCAAATTACGCAATTTACTTATTCCTATAAAGTGCAGTTTTGATAGTATAATGATTAGCCTATAGAGAAATATCCTGACCTAAACAATTAGATTTTTAAGCATTAGGTTATTC
The DNA here is from genome assembly GCA_025399935.1 of Amblyopsis rosae. NCBI lineage: Eukaryota > Metazoa > Chordata > Actinopteri > Percopsiformes > Amblyopsidae > Amblyopsis > Amblyopsis rosae. Next base: position 3,028 of record JAODTR010003425.1, read on the forward strand.
AAGTGTTAAATGCTATTGTACAAAGAAATATGTGGTTTATTAAGTGTAACATCTATCTCAAGTAGAGTTCTGCTCTCATACGCACACGTTGCTGACCTAAAAATAAGCCTTCCCCTTATTGCATTTTAAAAAAATTGTGATAAGATCAACTTGAAGTGTAACTTCAAGTTGAACCTGAATCCACCCACTGCACAACTTGCTAAATACTAAAACATAGTCATGGAGCTCAGTGAGGGGAGGGGAAGGCCCGTTTAACGTTAAGGTTTGAATTTGATGATGCACAAGCCGATGAGAAATACTGTTGGAAACCAGCCAGGTCCAGGGCAATGTTTTATTGATATGGTTTACAGATTGGTAGAGGCCTTTTCAGACTATAAAATCTATATTTTTATAAAAACAGGAATTTTGTCAATATTAACACCAGCATTTATGTGTCATCACAATGCAGGCCTATTATGTAGTTTACAGCTTAAAGAAAACAGTCACACCTTAATGGCTGACGTGCTATTTCCCTCTCTAACAGGAAATGTAAATATTCAAATGCCAGGTTTGATCAATTCAATTTCTTTTTTTTTCTCTGCTGCAGAAAGTTTCTGGTATTCAGATTTTATTTAAAATTTTCAGATTTTATATATTTATCTACTCTTGGTAGGGAATGAGTCCTTACCCCAAGTGAAGGAGTTTAAGTACCTCTGGGTCTTGTTCACGAATGAGGGGACTATGGAGCGGAGATTGGCCGGAGAATCGGAGCAGCGGGAGCGGTATTGCAATCACTTTACTGCACCGTTGTGATTACATTTTCATTCCTACCCTCACATATGGTCATGAACGGTGGGTCATGACCGAAACAACTAGATCACGGGTACAAGCGGTCAAAATGGGTGCTCTCAGGAGTGTGGCTGACGTCTCCCTTTGAGATAGGGTGATAAGCTTGGCTAGAGCTGCTGCTCCTTTGCGTCGAAAGGAGCCAGTTGAGGTGGTACAGGCATCTACTAAGGATGCCCCCTGGGCACCTACCTTGGGAGGTGTTCCAGGCACGTCCGGCTGGGAGGAGGCCTCGGGCAAGACCCAGGACTAGGTGGAGAGATTATATCTCCACACTGGCCTCAGAACGCCTCGGGATCCCCAGTCAGAGCTTGCCAATGTGGCTCTGGAAATGGATATTTGGGGTCCCTTGCTAGAGCTGCTGCCCCCGTGACCTGACTCCGGATAAGCGGATGAAGATCGACGGATGGGTGTATGATTTTATTTAGTATTTCATTTAAGTAGTTATAATCATTACAAAGAGAGAGTCAAATATGCACTATATCTAAAAATCTATACTAAATATATACTATATATATATACTATTGTCATATTGATGGTAATGTGTGTACCACGTAGCAGCAGGACATTTTGTGTAGACATGGAGGTGTAAACATAATTATTACTAAATATAATGTCCTTTAGACCTACATTATTTCATTTTAAATGTAAAGGTACACTCCTCCTTTCCATTGCAACACCCCTAGAACCTTGATTTATAGCCCTAGCTTTCCAACTGGCCACAAACGTGAGGGCAGCTGTAGGTACAGCCGTGCCAGCCCCACTGCACTGATGTGTGGGAAGCTGTGTATTCTTGGAGTTTTACACAAACATTTCTGTTGCTGGTTTCAACATCAGTGGTAATATCATACACAGAACTCACTAATCTCATTAATTCAATACTGTAGAATTGTGGTATTCATGCATATTTATTTTATGACGCCCAAGTTATAATACATTAGAGGACACTGGCAATGGCACTCAAAAGGCTTGCCATGCCATTTACTTAATTAGTTGAAATCCTAAGTGGCCAGTTGGCTGTTCCTCATCACCATTAGATACTCCCATCAGTTTTTCATTGTTAGTGGGAACTGTAAAGTAATGGTTGCTGCTAGCCACTATCAGAGGATCACATCTGAGGCTCTTATTCTGACTGATAATTAAGTGCCGTGCTGACAAACTGCTTTCATCAGATTCCTCATGTGGAACTGAGAGCATGCGAAGGCTATCAGGGAGGATAAACTAGAGGACGTCACTTTGCCTCCAATCTTTCATGGTTGTGCGCTGCCTCTGCAGAGATGCAGGAAGGGATAGGACAAGAGCTTTCTGTAGCAGATAAATGTGCATGCCGGCATCACTCACAAGCAGAAGTAATTTACAATGCATGTTCGAAAATGCAGTAAATCCATGCTTAAATAAATTCACCCTGTAACTTAATAATCTAATATTTTCATTAGAATATAAGGAATATTTTGATGCCATCTCATGTGGTTCATGTTACATATTAAATTTAAGTCTTGACTTTAAAAAATGTATTTTGCAAATCAAATCGCAATATCTGTCAGAAAAATCGCAATTAGATATTTTTGCTAAACCATTTCAAAATCGCCCTAGTATGAATTAGCATAGGATGCCACTTGAAATCACATGATTTTGCCACCTATGAGTCAAATGGATTTGTTGGCATTCTTGTCTAATCTGCAGACATAATGTGTGTAGCAGTGTATATCAGATGAGCATCCAGTTTTGCGTTGTGTGGCACAGGTTACCACTTTTAATAGTTAATGTTCTTGCATAGCATAAGTTATTGGACTCATCATTTGTCTGTTGCAGCACTGCATTTACCTCATTATTTGTAAAAAGTAAATTGGTCTATAACATTCTTTTATTTTTTTTATAGTAATGCCGGGGTCAGACTACACGACTTTCAAAGTCATTAGATCGATGTGCAGCAAACACTACACAACTGTCTCTCTTGTAAACGGGTGTCTTGATGTCGTCGTGTGGGCCTTGCGGCGCCTCGCAGACATGTTGCCGATACTCTCAGCTCGCATTGTAAGCAATTCACACTACACGATCGTCACTCACAGGAACGAGCTGTGGTTTCCCTCTGAGTTAGGGCTTTTGTCTGTGAGCTCAACAAACACATCGGCGAGCTGAAAACTGGGCTAAAATTGTATAGTGTGACCCTAGCATAAGTGCCATTGAAATAATATAGGCCTAGGCATATTGTAGAAGCAGAAATACACTACCCTAACTTACCGACTATTAACCGCAGGTCAGTATTTTATGTATTTTTTTAAAATAAACTTGTCTATTAACAGCACCCGTGTATTAACCGCAGTTTATTCAATGTTAGGTCATCGGGTTGGAGACATTTTAATGCAAAAAAATAAAAGTCGGACACCAACCACGTCAATATACCGGTATGTGCTAACTAGGCTAGGTAAATTATGGTAGGTCGCTATTGTTTGCTACTGTGTAATTAACAAGCCAAATTGCCAACAAACAGCATGTCTAAAAAAGCACTGTTATTAATATATATCTGTGCTTGCAGGAGATACGTGAACATGCTCAAATTACGTGTATTTTGTGCCGCTTCCTACTCAAAGTCTGTACTATTTACCTGGATTTCACTCAAAAAAGGCCAAATAATTTTCCTTTTCTGTTCTTCATTTATAAATTTTCCAAGTTCAGTTCAGGTTGCTAGCGGTGGCCAGGTACAGTAGGAGGCATATCCATTAGTCAGTAGGTCATTAAAAAAAAAAAAAAGCACACATGTTCCTTTTTTGTTCACCAAGATCACCATTAAGATTAAAATTAATCGTGTGTTTGGCGTGTTCAAAGATGTTATAGTCTCTCTGATCCGTTTATCCGTGCGTCTCTCAAATTGACCGGGCTGCTTCCTTCTGGGTACCACTTTCTATCCAATCACTTTTTGTCATGACACCGCCAATATGGAATATTGCATGCATTATCAGATCACGAGCATATTCCAGAACCAGCGACACAAAACCTCATTCTTGCACAAGTTTCGTACAGACTTTGAAATGCGGCTCCAGAATATATGTGGATCCGAGAGGGCACCGAGACATGTTGTGGACTTATCCTCGCTCAAAGTGCACCACACAGTCACTACTCCAGTGTTGCCAAATATTTTCCAATGAAAGTAGCTAGTATTAGCTCCAAAAGTCCTCAGATGACGTGATGGCCTCATTTGCATATTGATGCCATCATCGCGTATTAATTTGAATCCTCCTGCTGGCCCCACCACACACACGAGCACAAGTTACTGACTGAACACGGCACAAGAGGAGAGGGAGAGATTCCGGCGCTGCTGAACTGTTATTACTCTGAGAAGCATACAGTATGAGAATACATTACAAAATTCTATATTTCTAACCTTTTCCCTGGTCTGAATAAGTAAGCTTTTAAAGTTTTAAAGAAATAAAGTCACTAAGAGGGTCTGAAAAGTCGCTAAACCTAGGACAAAGTCGATAATTGGGCAACACTGCACTACTCAGCAGCATGCTAAAGAAAATTAAATATAACCACATGGACAGCTTCTATTGGATTTCTTTTAATGTTGTACATTTACTAGGGGTGCACGATATATCGTTTTAATACCGTTATCGCGATATCACGTTGTGCAATATCACATCGAACATGTTGCAATAAGTATGAGTGTCTATCACAAAATAAATGTTGCAGATCCTACTGGTACGCTAGAGCTAGCCAAACAAACATCGCTAGTGAATGCTTTTGCTAGTTGTAGTAAGTACGACAAGAACTCGAAGAGACATAATGAATGCCCATTTACTCAGTGGAAAAAGAAGGCTTCAGAATGAACTGGACAAACGATATACAATTCCATCCCGCACCTACTTCTCACAGGTAGCGATCCCCAAACTATACAACCAGTGCAGAGAGGCGGTTCAAGCAGAGCTTGGAATCAGACAGACGGAATATTTTTCATATACAACGGACATGTGGTCCAGCCGGACTACGGAGCCCTACATTAGTCTCACTGTACATTATATAACACCCGAGTACAAACTTGTCAGCAAATGCCTCCAGACTTCCTATTTTCCCAACGACCAAACGGGACAAAACATCTCTGTTGGCCTAATCGATGCTATGGCATGGTGTATGTAGGTGCAGTCACTAGGTGTGCAATGTGCTGAAATGAAATCACCTATGGTGCATAGTTTTTGAAGCTGACAAACATTTGTTTATTTTGATATGATGAAATCATAGGATGAAAGGGATTATAGAACCACTCAGTTGAATGGGACACAAGACATTGTGGAATAATAAATAGATTTTTCACAGATGCAGACTTTTTTTGTAACTCACATTACAGTAGCCCTAACACAAAACATTTAAACAAATTTGAATTCCAAATGCATTTGTTGCTATTACTTGTATTATCATGCCTCTGCTTGTGACTACTGTACATAGTGTTGCTGATATAATAAATAAGTAACTAAGCCTATATAAAATTTTGTGGATTTTATTTTAGAAAATGCTATAAAAGATGATGCTTGCATTGACAAGGCTACAAGGTTGTGCAAGAAGTTAGTGGGTCACTTCTCACATAGCTGGAAGAAGAGGAGAGCGTTGACAGATGCACAGGAGCTCAACCTTGCAGAGCATGCACTTGTCACAGAATGCCAAACCAGATGGGGGTCCAAGCAGCGCATGATTGAAAGGGTGCTGGAGCAGCAGAAGGCGTTGACTCTAGCGACCGATTAAAAACAACCAGGCACTTGGTGCCGACATGGCAGGATATTGATGTCCTTGAATCCATCGACAAGGCTCTTTCTCCACTTCAGGAGTTCACTGATGCCTTTTCAGGAGAGAGCTACGTATCTTCTGTAAAGCCAATCCTTCATCTTCTGAACACTCAAGTTCTGATTTGAGATGAAGAGGACGCTGAGCTTACCCACTCCATAAAATCGAAGATCCTCCAGTACTTGAATGCCAAGTGGGATCAGTCCACAGAAGACCTGCTGGACATGGCATCTTTTGTAGATCCAAGGTTCAAACCAGATATGTCAGTGAGGACAGCATCCCCATTCTCACGGCCAGGGTACAGTCAGAGATTAATGAAATAGCAAGAAAGGTGCTTTTCTTACAAATACAAAATACAAATAAAAGCCCAGGGATCACCAACCTTTTTGGAGCTGAGAGCTACTTCAAGGGTACTGAGTAATAGGAAGGGCTACTTCTTTGAAACGTCCTGAATAACAAAGTTATATGATTCACCTTGTAATGATAAAATGGTTAATAGTTATTAATATATTCTAATCACTTTAGGCTAGGCTGCTGGTAATGATTCCTCACAATAATAACACAATTTCTGTTATTAAATCTCAATCTTTTAGTTTAAACATTTGAAAGTCAGCATTATCATCACAAATCTGTTATTTTTGTGTACTGTATCTTTCTGGACAGCTTTGTATGAATTAGCACTTTTGATGATTCATTTTATTCGATATCACACCTGTTAGGCCTATATTTTTGTACAAATTATCACTTCTGCAACATATTTTAGAAAACCATTAAATGCAGGGTCAGTTCTGGAGAACGCTTGCTAACTTCGAGGTCAAATCAAAATCCCTCTACCGCCCTGTCCCACACATTGCAATACATTTTGAAGCAAAGCGGCATTGTTGTAGAGTGATCGGTGTTCGCCACTTTATGTTCCTATTTAGAGAGAGATCTGTAAGATAGCAAAATTTGCGAGGAGGTAGCCTATTTGTTGAATTTGACATAAAGTGTACCGTAGGCTATTATCTTACAATAGCCGTCTATGACTATTTGGCCTACCTTTAACTGTCACATCTTCAAATCATGTGTCGTTTCCATCAAACACCATTTGGGTAAACATCATCAGCTGCGGTGTAGGCCTACTGCTGCTGTCCACGGACTCGCATTGAATAGGCTACTAAATCACCTGCACTTATAACCAGATCCCGGTTCAGCTGCTCTGTCAAGTTCCCGGACATAGCCGACACTGTCCTATCCATCGTATGCTCCCATTTGGACATTGGAGAGGAGTGTCTAAATTGCGCTGCTTTGCCGTCGCCACAGACAGACAAATGAGAGAGGCCTACTTTATTTACAAAAAATAACTTGCATCTTTTAGTGAGTTAATTAACTTGGTATCTTTTTCTTTTCTTTTTTTCCTCCTGAGGGGGAGCGCATTGGCGCTTATGGCTGCCACTTCTATATTATTTATATTTTGTTTTATTAAATTACGTCATAAAAAACGAAGTCCTGCTAGCAACCAAGCTACCATATAGGTGCTAGCTTACAGTACTGTATGGTAACACTGGGTGAGATCAACACCAAACCATCTGTCATCTGCCGGAGAAGCTATCTTATATATCGGGACATAGTCTACCTTTTTTGTAATTGATTCGGCACTCCCAACTACTTTTAAATTCACTGGACTATGATCCCTCCCACAAGTAATCCTACACTTCTCACCCTCTCACCTGGAGGATGGCCAGCGGTCGTGTCCCTCCGCCGTCTACCTGTCTACCCTACCCATCGTCTCCTCTTTCCTTCGGTGTGGATTGGCCTCGTTTCGTCTCCGTTGGGATGCTCCGTGGGTGATCTGCTGCTTCTGCAGCTTGGGTCGGGGACCTGCATTGTCCTTGGGTTCTTCGTCAGCTAGAGTGTATTCGCCGTGGGTCCATAGCGTGGGTATCGCCAAAATGTCAAATAGGCCTAGTACCGGTACCAACTTGGCGTGTCGCCCCTCATGGCCCTCGTCCAATGGTCCACAGGCATTGCGTGCTTTGCTGGGTTCCCGCTCCCTCTCTAACAATTAGACCCTATGGTACTATTTCACAACAACAAACTTGCTGGCCTTGTTTACATATTTTGGTCGCGCGCTGCTGGACGAGGGGGCGGGGTTGGACAGGCTGAAAGCCATATCTGTTACCCTTGTGTTGGGTTGGAACTTCGAGTGCTTTGCCTTCGAACTGCCTGCCTGGCTCCCAACATCTGATATATATATATATATATATATATATATATATATATATATAACTATTCTCCCTTGCTAATGTTAATGACCCCCTATATCTGATTGATTTATATAACTATACTCCCCTGCTAATGTTACTGATCCCCCCCATATCTGACCATGCACAACAAGCCCATTTTTATGTGAAATTAAAATTTCCTTTACTTTGCTTTTCAATCTTTTTATTTGTACTTTATATTTCTATGTACGCTCATGTCTAATGTTTTATATTATGCGTATGTATATTATGTAAGATGCCCTCGAGTGTCTTGAAAGGCGTCATCAAATTAAATGTATTATTATTATACTCACAATCATTGCAAATATACTACATTTTCTTTAGCTTGTTGGCCATATCGTCCAGCTCTAGACTCAGTCCTGACATTTTCCGAATGTCCATCATCGTGTTTTTCTCCTTAACTACTTGGCACTGCCATTGACAATGCTGCTCAAAGGTCAGATATGTTCTGAAATTGGGGTTTGTTGTCATAATTATTTGAGCTTTGAGTGCCTCTGATCTTTTGTTGTATTGTCATTTAGCGTTGCATTTACTGAATTCCTCCCTCCACGGCTTTTCAGATCTGCTACTCATTTCGTGATGGGGAAATACTTTATATAATTCAGATGTAGCATTCAAGCCTGGGCTATAACCTTGAGTCTACCTTGAAAATAATACTTTTTTCTAGAATTTCTGTAGCTCCATTCTGTGTTTGGCTTTAGAGCAACAAAGCAGCCAGAGAAGGGGGAAGTGCATGTGTGAATGAGTTCAGAGTGCTTCTATTTGAGTTTTTTGGTCGCTAACCCCACTGCTTCTGTTGAAAAGAGAACATCCTTTGTGGAGCATTCATAAACGTCTAATGCCACTAGAGAACTATGGGGTCTAGGTTTGCTATGCCTATCGTCTGAGCAATATAGGATGCCCTATCCTTGGATTACCGTGAGCAAAATTACTTTTCAGTTCATGTCTGTTTGCCTAATTTAGTTGGCTATAGGGCATCCATATTTTGCCAGATTCAGGGAAGAGGAAACCCTGCTTTGATTATCATTTGGTTTTTGCAGGAATGTTTTTGAGATTGCCTCTGTTGATGTGGAGATCATCAGAGGATTACAGGATTGGTCAGGAAAAGCTTAGTAGCTCTCTAGAGTTCTGTTATCTTTATGTCCAACATACATTAAGTTTCTCACTGTCTGCCTGCCTGACATCTGAGATAGCTCTGTGCTGATGAAGCTATAGGCTGATGGCAAAACCTCCTCTGTTTAACCCTTCTGTATAAAGCACATAAACATTCTCTGAAAGCGCTTTCATATTGTGAACAAATGACCTTGGTGTCAACTGTCATGATTTCCCAGTGGGAGTAGCCTTTCACAGCTCCAACTAGTGTCAAGAAACCTGCATAGGTTGGATTTCTATTGCACTTTGTGCTACTGTGTTTTACAGAAAAATAAATCCTTAGGCGAAGCATTTACAAAATAGTTATGAATATTGAAATATTAAATGTTTTACCCAGATGTTTTTTTCTTCTGAGTTCAAGTATATACAGTATTATAATTAAGTTACTTTGCGGAATAAGTATAATTTTCGTGTTTCATGTTTTGTTCCTGCTAGACTAAACTCTAGAGCAATACACGTGACCGTGTATTATTAAAATTCGGCTTTCCGTCTTTTGGAAGACGCCTGGGTCGGGACCGAACAGAATAGCTGGCCTAAACCAGCTCAGAGGGAATCCTCTAAACCAAGCTATCTGTCACCGTGCCACTCAGGTCCAAAGAGGTAAATAATTCAAGTTAATAAGCAGGTGCTGTACAATTGCTCTAGAGGCTTCGTTCTTTTCTTACTCAATCTTGTAACCACTCCCAAACTTAGAGCTACATTTCCCATCTTAGTAGGAAACCCCCTAGCTACAGAACAGGTAGAATAGGAGTG
>JAODTR010003426.1:0-12791 GCA_025399935.1 Amblyopsis rosae
GTCCAAGATGGGAGGGGCCGCTCGTATCTCCCCTCAACATTGAGTATTAGTTTGGCCCAGTCTGACACACACACAGACAGCGTGATGCGCTGCAGTTACAGCCAGCCGGCCTGCCCTTGGTAGAATGTAAACTAAAACATTATAAATTTAAGGGAGGATTTACTTCTAATCACAAGAATTATCATTAGACATGGACTGGGCGGCAATAATTATATTCATGCAGTTGTGGTCTTGACCGGTCTCCAAGTAAAATCCTGAGACCTCTTTGTCCGAGACCGAGACAAGACCTAGAAAAATGCAGTCGAGGCCGAGTGTAGACGAGACTAATATCTTCAAAAAGATCTGTCGGTCTCGAGTACTACAACACTAGTTTTAAAATGCAGCATTATTTGAATACTAGCCTACACAGAATAGGTTACTGTAAACAGTAATAATAATAATAATAATAATGTAAATAATAATTTAAAGATCAAAAGATCTGATCTTCCGGTCCTTGGACACGCACCAGATTGAGTAAAGCTGAAGCGAATTATATTCTCCCAATGTCTTTAGAGTAAAAGTTTATCTTGAATTATTTGTTAATTTGCAAACTTCTGATTATTATAAACATAATTATCGGCATGAGCCAAAAATATTAAATGTAGTAACGGTCAGTATTTGAACCGTAACCCTCACTATTACAAGGGCAATGCTTAACCTAATGAGCCACTAAGGCATGCTTGCTAACTGACAACAGCCTTAGGCTACTAATAGGCCACACATTGACGAGTGTGGTACACTGACTCAGATAATTTGGATCTCCGGTTCTTTGACACCATTCAAAGCACCAAATCAGTCATAAAAAGAACTAGATTAAAAGATCCATAAAATCTAACTATCAGACATTACAAATCACTTAATGTACTGTATTGTGGACAAGCGCAAATTGCAAATTTAGACGCCACCTGGCGGATATTTGACGAAATTGCACCCACATCGCAAACCGCTGTCATCCCGCATCATCTCCCATCGTGACGCCGTGTGACAGGGAGTGTCACTTTAGAGGTCAGACATCTGTAGGACCATGGCCACCAAGATAACAATTGTTAACATTACGCCGTAAAGGACTGAAATCCTGCAGCACTCGCAAGGTCCCCCTGCTCAAGAAAGAAGTTTGCCAATAAACATCTGAATGATTCAGAGGAGAACTGGGTGAAAGTGTTGTGATCAGATGAGACCAAAATCAAGCTCTTTGGCATCAACTCAACTCGTCGTATTTGAAGGAGGAGGAATGCTGCCTATGACCCCAAGAACACCATCCCCAATGTCAAACATGGAGGTGGAAACATTATGCTTTTGATGTATTTTTCTACTAAACAGACAGGACAACTTCACCACATCAAATGGACCATGTACCGTCAAATCTTGAATGAGAACCTCCTTCCTTCAGCCAGGGTGTTAAAAATGTGTTGTGGATGGGTATTCCAGCATGACAATGACCCAAAACACATGGCCAAGGCAACAACGGAGTGGCTCAAGAAGAAGCACATTAACGTTCTGGAGTGGCCTAGCCAGTCTCCAGACCTTCTTCCCATAGAAAATCTGTGTAGGGAGCTGAAGGTTCGAGTTGCCAAACGTTAGCCTCGAAGCCTTAATGACTGTGTGATTGCCAACAAGAGCTTTGTATAAAATTGTGGCGGACTTGTGGGACATAATTCACGTGACTGGGTGTGGGTTGGGACCTTCCCCTTTAAAGGCAATGGGTTGTGGGTGATAGAGGGATTGTTCCTGAGTCCGAGCTATGTGTTCTGCTGTCACAATAAAATAACTACACGAGTTGGTGTAGCTGAAGGAGAACAGTTGTCTGATCCTCATTACCCACAACACTGGTGACCCTGACGTATGTCTGAGACGTGTTTCCAGACAGTTTTTTTTCGCGAACATGGCAACGAATGCAGTTTCACTCAAATTGCCAGAGTTTTGGGAGTCGGCAGCAGCGGCTTGGTTTGCCCAGACGGAGGTTCAATTTGGTCTATAACCGTGGATGCCACTAAATTCTACTACGTGGTGTCGGCTCTTGGGAGTTCAACAGCGACCAGAGTAGTGAGCCTCCTCACAAACCCTCCGCAGCAGAATCTTTGAGACACTTAAGGCTCACCTATTGACAAGTTTCGAACTTTCCGACGCTGAGCGGGCCAGCCGGCTTTTCTCGCTACAAGGCCTTGGTGACCGCAAGCCGTCTGAGATTATGAACAGAATGTTGGATTTATTGGGGGCACGCAAACCAGGTTTTTTGTTCGTCCAATTGTTTCTACGACAACTACCCTCCCTGGTGCGGGCCGCTTTGGCAAACACGGACATCACAGACTGTCGTAAGTTGGCCAGGGAAGCAGATCAATTTTTTATGGCCGGACAACACTACGCAGCTGCGTTGTTCCCCACACAGCCTGCTTCACTACTGAAAAACTAAAAAAAAAATTGTTTTTCTAGATTTTGGTTGATATTCTGTCTATCACTCTTCAAATAAACCTACCATTAAAATTAAGACTAATTTATTTATATGTCGGTTTGGCAAACAAAAGCAGCAGGGGATCAAAAAAAATGTCCCTCTGTAATTGATTTTAAATTCTTCTCATTTCAACTTACAGGAGTTCAGGCAAAAGGTGATGCTGGGGACCCCTTTCTTAGTCATCTGGTTGGTTGGGTTTATCGCTGACCTGGAAATAGACTCCTGGCTAGTCAAGGGTGTCATGTACGCCGGAGTCTGGGTGGTTGTCCAGTTTCTCTCAAAGTACGTGGACTCCATAAACATTTAGGAAACGAGGGCCATTTGACTTCACTCCTGTGTTGTCATAATCACTTCTATTTTTCCCCCTTCCAAATTGTATGAGGTTCATACAATTGGATTTATATTGTATAGATATTTCATTTCTTAACAACAGGTGTCAATAATGTTTTAATTTTTGTAATGTTCTGTTTGTTCTAAACATGCTAGAGTTTGTGCAGCCTGCATGGTACAACATATAAATGGAAAATATGCTGTCATACAACATACAGTATATTTTGTTGTTTTCTTTTGGAACAATCAACATGTTTTTTAGGCCCATGTGTTTATGATGAGAAAAGATGAAAATGCAGTAACCCATGTCAATGTCTTTCTTCCCGCAGGGCCTTCTTTGACCATTCCATGCACAGTGCTCTGCCCCTGGGAATCTATCTGGCAACCAAATTCTGGATGTATTCCACTTGGTTTTACTGGTTCTGGAATGATATCCATTTATTTTGTATTTAATGCGTTCTTTCACAAATTACAATGATTATCTAAGATATTTTATTCTTGTAAAGCTTTACATTATCTATTTTATCGAGCCTCTAATGAGATTCATGTGAAATGAGTGCCACCATTCTTGAATTTGATCCTTTTTGAGAATTATGGTACTATACTATTATGTGTGTGATTTGTGTTATGTAACATTAATCTACAACAGCGTTTTTATTTATATTTTGGTCCTCTTTATAATAAGATACATTATAGGACATTTATGTGCCAAAAAGAAATTATCTTAAAATGATCACGTTAATTAATGTTATGCCTTAACACTAGAACTGCCAAGAATCTCTATACCTAAAATGTAGCTGTGCGCCTAGATACTGTTTCTACTTCCAAAATGTACTGTCATGGTATTGTCTTCTAAAATGTGTTTGTTTAATTGTCTGTGTTTTGGTGCTCTAGTTTTATAATTATGGTCTAAATGGGCTTTAAGAACACGCAAATATAGGCTATTCATGAAAGCAAAGATCCCACTTGTTAGGCATGTTAGCTAACTTAGGCTAATGCTACCGGCACTTTGCTTTAGTCGGGAACAGCTGTTTGTCCACGCCAGTAGTGTGGTGTAGCATAAAATGCAGTTCTGTATGAATCTCCCTCACAATTCAGTCATTATCGCAAATGTGTCAGTGGTGTACCCGCATTGCACGTCGTCTCCTTATCATAAGCAGAAATGAAGTCCATGGTTTCCTGAAATCAGTTACTCGACAGCTTTGAGATGCAAAATGTATTGAACCATTGCTCAAACCAGAAACTTTCCATCTCACTGTTATTTACCCAGTACGCACCTCTCACATAAATGCGCATCCGAGAGGTCTCCGTACGTAGACTACTCGCTGTGCGTGCTTTAGCCATTTGCTGCGACATCTGTCGCATCATTCAAATGTTACACATTGTGTGTGGTGTGTGGCCAGCTGGTCATGTGAGAATGTACTGTTATGAATGATGTAGATGTCGATCACACACACCTAGCCACATAGAATGTGTAAACAGGCTGCGCAAAACAAAAAAAAGGCATTTTGATTACGGGTAAATTTGACCCGGTGTGGCAGTATATCTGGATTTATCTTTACTATATTTAACAATATGGAGTGCAACACAACGCCATTTTAGGAAAAGTAAAAGACTGGGGGACTTCAATATATTATTAAAACATAGTTATGTACAATTGAAAAACCTCCCTAGGTAAAATGTACCCCGTGGCGGTTCTAGTGTTAAGGCGGTTAGCGTCGCTATTCTATAATTGAGCTCTGAGGTAGGCTAAATCGAAAACATTCTAGTGAAGCATTTCTAATAAATTAACTGAATGAACAAGACGATATAATATTATAAGCCTACATATAGCTGACTGCCATGGACAGCTAATGACTTGGTAAGTTGAGCGTACAGTGTGGTAGCTACCTACCATTGCTATTAAAACTGGTTATCAAAAGATATGTTTCAGGTATTTACGCCAAGTGCATGCAAGTAACTTAAATGGAAGTTATGCAATTTCTGTTCCAATGCAAGCTGTAGCCTGTAACTTTATATGATGGGACGTATTGCTGTCAAAACCGGTCTCTTATTGTGACATGGTGCACTGTGCAGTGGACAACAGGATACATTTTCAGCCTTTTCTGGATTCTTGGTTTTGTCCTGAGTCTTTGTTTCATAAAATAGCCTGCTTTACCTTAATTTCCCGACTATTAACCGCAGGTAAGTATTTTATGTAATTTTTAGAAATACACTTGTTTATTAACCGCACCCGTGTATTAACCGCAATTTATTTAATGTTAGGTCATTGGGTTGGAGGCATTGATGTGTGTGTGTGTGTGTGTGTGTGTGTGTGTGTGTAAAAAAAAGAAAAAATGTCTGACACCTACCAATATGCCGGTATGCACTAGCTACGCTACATAAATTATGGTAGGTTACTATTGTTTTCTACTGTTAACAACCCAAGTCGCCAACATGGCTAAAAAAAAACTGCTTATTAATATATATTGTGCTTGCGGGAGTACGTGAACATGCTCAAGTTGTGTATTTTGTCCAGCTTCCTACTTAGTAGTATAGTAGTCTATACTACTGCCAGAGGGCTTTCACTCAAAAAAGGCCAAATCATTTTCCTTTTCTGTTCTGTTCACACAAAATCATGTTCCTTTCAAGTTCAGTTCCGTTTGCCGGGCATTAGTCAGTAGGCTACCGGCAGGTAAAAAGCAACGGCGTGGCCTTTAGAGAAGCTGCATAATGTCGTGCAAACAACAAAGCCCGCTCTTGGGAATTTTGCCCACACCGAAGAAGGATTTCTATCTGGCAATCCCTTTTTGTCATGACACCGGCAATATGGAATATTGCATGCCATTATCAGATCACGAGCATATTCCAGAACCAGTGATACACAACCTCATTCCTGCACAAGTTTCGTACAGACTTTGAAACAAGGCTCCAGAATGTATGTGGATCCCCGAGAGGGCACCGAGACTTGTTGTGGATTTATCTTCGCTCAACGTGCACCGTGCGGTCACTACTCAGCATCATTCTAAACTGGTAAAAATTTATGGATTAATTATAATTTAAAGCACAGAGGAGGTGAAATACTATAAATTAAGGATCATTTAAAAATATCAATATTTAGGCAACCAATAAACCATTGTGTTAGTTTGACTACAGTATATTGTCTAGAAATGTATAATGGTCAAATTGTTTGTTTGCTATGTCAAATATCCTTGATTAGCATAGATATTAAGAAAATATAGGATACTGATAGTTAGACTAACATGATGGTTTATATAGGCCGCCTATAAAAAAAAAACATTTGTAAATGATCCTTAATTTTTTGCCTAGTATTTCATATTTTTTGTGCCATAGATTATAATTAATCCATTCATTTTTACCCAGAAAAAATTTGGGAATATAAACATAAAATGCACTTACATACCGTGATCACTTTTTTCAGCAAGTCACTTTTGGGCACGACACCGGCCGTCTCCGAGATAAAATCGGATATAATATATAAACTTTTGAGGTGGCGGCGCGGCGGATTGTCAAAGTAAAAAAAAAAATTTATCACGTTTCGCAAGCATTTACTGTAGCCTACCAGACCATACCAGACAGAGAATGCGCGAAATAGACTGACATGTTTATTGGACATAGCTTAAAGTTGGAATTCTTTTTAAAACAATGTAATAAAATGCAAAAATTGCATGCATATTGTATTTCTTAATTCATAAATAAAGTAGGCTAGGTTTATTAAGAGACTGTTAATACATCTATCTTTTGGTTAATCTACATGGTTTGTTTACTGTTCTGTTGTCAGATTTCCATACTGCCATAGCAAAAAATAATAGTTTTGGATGAATAATTATGTTTGCCGGATTACCTTTAAAATAATAATAAAAATAGCCCAATGAGAGAACAAAATGTAACCCTGTGTATAGGCCGCATCTGAGTATTCGCCACAGAGCTGCTGACAGTTTGCAAAATCAATGTATTAACTGAGGTTAATAGCCGGGAAATAACGGTATAATGTTTGCTTATTAAGTCTGTTCTCTTCAGATCTCTTAAAGTAAGCTTAATTAAACAAATGTTAGCTAATGGTTTTCATTTTGCATACACAAACCTTGTCATAAGATAGGTGAAAATGTAATAATTTATTTAATACAATTCAAATTGTGAGTGAATTTTTTGGACCGGACATTTTGACCGGAGATGTTTACATTTGGACTTCCAGCAATTTGAGTCCGGCAATTACCGGATAACGGAAATGCTGTCAGTCACTACCCTTCAGCTACAATATAGAGCCATGGGAACATTGCCTTTAAGTATTTAAATATCTAGTATTTTGCCTGCATTTGTGTCTGTCCATTGCATGTCTGTTCATTGCATGTCTGTCATTTCTACCATTGCACAATAATTATCCTGTTTATTAGTAGAAACCAGATTTCTGTCAGGGTTAACTCTGATCTCTACAGGTAACAATTGGAGCACTTTATTTCACTGTCTTCCTTAACATCGCTGAACATCTACCATTTGCCACTGTCCATGTCCCATTCCTGATAAACAGCCTGGCATTGTTCTATAACTTCGGCAAATCCTGGAAGTCTGATCCTGGAATCATAAAAGCATCGGAGGAACAGAAAAAAAAAGTATGATTTGACAATTTTTGCTGCTGCTATGTTTTTGCATGCATTTATTTTTTTAACAACTGTAAATTAGTTTCATTGCAGTATTTAGGGGTCCAAGCAGCAAAACAGCGGGAACCCTATTGTGTTAGAATTGTTCTTCTGATACTTACACCACCATTTGCTAGTTTGCCCACTTCGGGTCTTGGCGTTTGCGCACACTTTATTGGCATATGCATATGCCAAACTTGTGCACACCTATTCTCATGTCCATATGCCCACTTCTCTAGAGCCACCCTCAGGCTACAATTGTGTTTTTCACACACACAACCCTGGCTCTGATTGGCCTATAGACATGCAACTTGGGCCATGTGATGCAGGAGCAGCTGATCAACTGTGCAAGAGGCAATTTTCATCATCAAACCGTAGGCTCACATGCAAATACATACAGCCTAGCCTAATTTTATGTTCATGGTAATACGTAGCCTACTGTATGTCTTTGTCAAAATAACATCTCTTGTAACCAAATAAGCAAGTGTGCTGTTTATAATAATCAGGCAAAAGATTATCTTGGCAATATAGCTATTATTCCATTGTTTATTTACTTAGAATGTCTATCCTTTTTTACATTTGTAAAGTAGTATTCAAGATTCAGCTGACATACCTTCATTCAAAATGTAGGGACTGTTAAAAGATTAATAAGGAAATTGCAGCAGGTGTTAAACAATTTATTAAGAAGAATAGTAACCTTAAACCTGATTTAAATTATTGAAACAATTGGCGCTTTAAAAGTTCAAGCCTTTTTGTTTTGTTGAATAACATCTATCAATGTATTAATAATCAATCAATACAAATGCATTAAAATCACTATCTTTACATTTTCAATATTGGTTACAGAATCTTAAAGCCTGATCCACATTACTGGGTCTTCCCCAAGCCTCCCAGCTACACCTCCATGGGAAGGAGCCCAGGGGGCTTTAGATTTAATCATTTCTGACCCATCTCCATTTGTTTTGTCTCCCCCCTCCTTCACCAGACCATTGTTGAATTGGCAGAGACAGGCAGCCTGGATCTGAGCATATTCTGCAGTACCTGCTTGGTAAATATGGCCAATTTTTAGCATTGAGCGCATCACTGACAGTTTACTTCATAAATGAACCTCTATTTATTTTTTTTTTATGCAGAGATATTGGATGTTCTAATATCAGTATTTTGTCATTTCCACAGATACGGAAGCCCATTAGGTCCAAACATTGTGCTGTTTGTAACCGATGTATCGCCAAATTTGACCACCACTGTCCCTGGGTGGGCAATTGTGTGGGTATGTTGATACACTGAACAAAATGATAAACACTTTTGTTTTTGCCCCCATTCATCATGAGCTGAACTTACAGATCTAATACTTTCTCTATGTACACAAAAGGCCTATTTCTCTCAAATATTATCAAATCTGCCGAGATAATCCATCCACCTCGCAGGTGTGGCAGATCAAGATGCAGATCACACAGCCTGCCTCAAAAGTCGCCCGCTATAGTTTTTTGCCATGTTCAGGCACAAACACACAACAGACCGTAAAAGACAGTCCGCTGCACACACGCAGAGGAGCAGGTGTGTTGCCATGAGAATACGGATGCCTCAAAGACATAAGTGGCACACAGGACAAGTAAATACATAGAAATGCTCGCTCCCACTGCTCGTAAAAGAAGTCACATTTGTGTTAAGTTAACTTTAGTTACGTTGCTTATGCTATTTTAATTTAGCCCATTTTACAAAATAATCTCATACAGTGTATGCATGCAACGTTGATGCATTCCGTAGCCTACAATGGCGCACTCGTGTTTGTGCGATCAGAAATAGAATAGCCTTTAGGTCTATGTTGGAGGAGAAATTAAAGGTAATTAATTAACCGGACCATAGCCTGCTATATCACGTAGCCTACAGTAGACCCTATCTGTTCCCAATAAAGTCGCAGACAGTACAACATTTTGTTAGTCAGTCAGTGGCCGAATTAACATTTTACCCACGGGAAGAAACATGATTCTACCAATAAGCCTATATGCAGAAAGCAATGCATAAAATGTAGGTGTCTTGAGTGATTGAATGAGTTTTATTCAATTAACCTTTTAGTCTACAACGAACAGCTAAACGAGAAGAGAGACAGTGACGGATGACATGGGGACCGTTTTTGGCACATGACAGGTGTCATGCCCAAAAGGGATTTTATGATAAAAAACGTGATATACCTTTATTCTTAGCCCAATTTAGTACACTTCTAACAAAAAAAGAGCTCTAATTATAAATGATTGACTATCTATGACATTGAAGTAGTAGTTACTAAATTACTATAAGCAGGTCAGGCAGTAGGCTACTACTTATATTTTACTACTAGTGTTTCCTTCTTTTTCCTCCTAACCCATATGCGTAGGCCTTGTCTGGTCTAGTCATGTTGATCTCTACGCCAGCTGCTCACCAAATGCGTCAAATATTTCACATGCATTATTTTTCTGCATCCAAAGGAAATATACAACGTAAGGCAAATTGGCCGAGTGTGGGCATGTTGCGGCCAGGACTATGCCAGTGCATTAAATTAGCAATCTCTAAATAACTAGGCTACTAGGCACATCGTGGACTTTACTGTTTAACACAGACGTTATTTGTGTAATTAACAGATTTGATGTTTTATATGCCTTAAACATGAACAAGACTCCAACTACACTCACCATGAACCACTAAACTAGCCATGGTTTTTAGACGACGAAAATATTGATCTTTTTAAATACTACTTTTTCTGTAAAATCACTGTTCCACACAGATGTGTATTACTAAGAGATTCGCCGAAATAAATAATTTTTTGTATGCTGTAACACGCCTGTGTTTGGCTTAGCCGCTGAAATTGGATGTGGACCTATGTCCAGATTCGTTTTGTTTGTTTCCTGTGTTTTTCTGTTTTTAAGCTTTCCCAAAAAGGTGTCAACTGCTTGGGTGTACGATCGCCATGCAATGTTGTCCATCAGATTTTCCATGATAGAAAGCGGGGGCACATATGCTATGAAAATGAACGAGCCAGGTGCGTAAAGTACCCCATTTTTACGTCCGCTAACGCATGTTGACTCGTTTTGGCTTAATCGAGTCCTGAAAAAACTGCAAAGAAAGCGTGGTAAAAGGGCAGGTTAAACAAAAAAAAAAAACGCTTAAGAAATTTACCGTTTCCAACTTCTCCCAAGAGTGTCCCCTTGTTCTTGTGGCAAACTGACGGCAGATTGAGACCGTCGTATCTTCGATCCGTCTTCCCGGACTTCCCCATGGGCCCGGTAATCACACATCGGAGAAACCATACTATTGAACCAAGCACCTTAGGCTACTTCCACGATCCTCTGCTACAGGTGTTGATCCTACACCGCTCAAGAGGGCTTTGATAAATGCCCGTTCAATTTCAAACAAGGCATTTTTACTCAATGACTTGTTTACTACGAAAAACCTGGATTTTATGTTGCTGACGGAGACATGGCAACGGAATATGTACTAATAGAGTACTGTCATTTGATTGAGCTATGTCCTGTGGATTGTACGTTTATCAGCACACCGAGACTTTCGGGGCTTGGTGGTGGTCTGGCTGTGGCTTTTAAAAATCTATTTACTTACCAGTCTATGATCGCTGAAACATATTCTTCGAACTACAGCTGACGAAAGTGGGTCGCTTAAAGCCATTCTGCTGTATTTTAGTTTACAGGCCGCCTGGGCCTTTTCTGATTGATTTCACTGATTTCTTATCTTCAATTATTAAGCTGAATAGAGTGCTCATTGTTGGTGATTTTAATATTCATGTTGATGAAGTACACTTGCAACAGGGTCTGATTTTGTAAACATCACTGAATCTTTTAACTTTATTCAACATGTTTCAGGTCCTACGCACAATAAGGGCCATACGCTCGATCTTGTCTTCTCCCATGGTCTTAGTATTTGCAATTTACTCATTGAAGACGCATGTGTTAGTGACCATAATTGCGTTTTGTTTGATCTTGTTTTGAATGGGGATCCTCTGTTAAACGTGCGTCTTGCACTCGTTTGATAAATCAGCTTGCCATGGAGAATTTTTCTGTTGCGTTTGACGCAAGCTTGTTTCTTGGCTCTAATGATGTGGATGCTCTCGTACTATATTTTAATGAACAGTGTACCTTAGTTTTGGGTAAGGTAGCTCCGCTTAAGTCTAGACAGGTTCCCACTGTTAATACATCCCAGTGGATGAACGACGTCATTCGCAGCTTTAGGCACAGCTGTCGAAAGATTGAGCGTCTGTGGAAAGCAACTCAGCTCCAGGTCCATCGGTTACACCTTAAAGAGCTTTTAATAACTTTTAACGATATAGATAGGGATGCTAGAGCTACCTATTTTACAAATCTGATTTCCTCCTGTAAAGGAAATCCTAAAGCTATTTGACACTATTAGCAACATTGTTTCTCCAGCTACACCCCATGTCCCTGTCTTCTCTAATGATGACTGCAATCATTTTCTCTCTCATTTTGTAAGAGCTGTCAGGACAAGCATTATGCCTTCAAATAGTCTCTGTATGATAAACATTCCGAGAACTCCAATCCTGGACTCTTTTTGCCCCCATCACCCTGATCAACCTTATTAACCTAGTGGGAAAGATGAAACCATCTCGTTGCCCTTTAGATATTCTGCCAACATCTCTACTGATGAAAACAATTAATTCTATTGGCCTGTGTTTGGTTTCCATTATAAATAAATCTCTCATACAGGGTCATGTACCTAGCCATTTTAAGCATGCGGTGGTTAAGCCTCTCTTGAAAAAAAAAATCTTGATTCTTCAGTTTTTAATAGTAAGTAAAATTGATTTATATAGCACATTTCACAGATAGAAATCACAAAGTGCTTCACAGCAATATAAAATACAAGACAGCACATGACACAAATAAATAAACAAACAAATGCACATAAACAAACAAATACATGTCAGACCAGCCTCACCATCTAAGACTACGAGATGACGTGCACAGCTGTATCAGGTCAGAGATTTAAGGGGGTGCTTCTCCTTGTATGGCTCTAAAAGTAAGGACCAAAATTTTAAAATGCATTCTAAATTGCATTGGTAACCATTGAAGTGAAGATAAAACCGGTGTGATGTGTGCCCTTTTTTTTAAGTGCGTGTTAAAAGCCTCGCAGACGAGTTTTGAACAATCTGGAGGCGATAAAGCTGTTTCTTATTCAGACAAGTAAAAAGACTGTTGCAGTAACCTAGATGAAATAAATGCATGAATGATCATCTCAAGTTCTGCCTTAGACACCAGGGCTCTTATTTTAGATATGTTCCTTAATTGAAAGAAGCAGTTTTTAATTAGTTGTTTTGAGTGTTGCTCCATGGACAT
>JAODTR010003427.1:0-12790 GCA_025399935.1 Amblyopsis rosae
TGCAGCGCTGAGAGGGACTGCTGCGCTAGAACTGGGCCGCCTGTGAGTGCGTTGGGACGGGGGAGGGGCCCACGGCAACACCTGCTGCTGCTGGAGGACAAGAGTAAGAACGATACGTGCTTTCACGTCAGAATCTCCAAAAGTCTCCAGTAACACCAGAAAAAGTCGCTATATTTGTCGCTAGTCCCTTTTTTGAAAAAGAGTCGCTAGAGGGGTCTGAAAAGTCGCTAAATATAGCGACAAATTCGCTAATTTGGCAACACTGCTCACTCGTACCTGCCTGCCAACATTTGGCTATGAAAAAGAGGGATATTTTCCGGGTTATCTGAAGCTCCCACCCCAGTAAAATTACTTTTAGTTAATCTAAAATGCATAACTAAAACAGCTTACATTACAGACAGAGTTAGCCTAATAACTATAAGAATAAGAATAAGAATAATAAGAATAATACCAATATGTTTTATTCAAATTTTTTCAATAGTAATGCAAATCCTTATTTAATTGCATTAAAGTGGGCCTGTAACTGCACGGTTGATAGGTGAATCAAACTGATTAAACTTAGATGATACACATCAATATACTATAATAGCCAAAATTGCTGTATTTTTCAAATCAATATTTTATGGGTTAAATAGGGTTAACAACTGCCCTTATAAATCATCTGAGACCCGTGTTGATGCAGTTGGCTATCATGACATGACATTTTAATTTAAATTTGATGTTAATCCCCTGCTCCTCTCACCAACCTGTACTACCAACCTGTACTAGCATTTTTCAAAAATTGTGCAGTGCAGTGGGTGGAGTCAGGCTCACCTTAAATAGCCTAAATATAATTGTGTAGGCCTACACTGCCGCCTAGTGTAGGTCTAATTATCACTACACATTGAAACGAGTGTAGGTGCAGGAAGGCCTAGCCAGCTGTCTGACACCTGTGACTCTGCTGACTCACCTACATTGGCCCTTTGAATGGAGGAGGTTCCTCATACAGTTCCCCACCATTTTCTATCTCTTGCTGAACACTGCCACCTCCCAAACACATTTATGTGTTTTCAACAGCCTATGTATTTTCTGTTATATAATTTGCACTAATACAAATAGCGGTAGTGTATATTTTAGTAAGGGGTTAGTAATGGTTTTCATGTATTTCTTGATATTATTACAGGTATCATATGTGTAATATTGTATTAAACTTGAATTTAGCTATCTTGTGTAGCTAATCTGTGCATGTTTTTTGTTTAAAAAAAATATATATAAGCATTTTATATATACTATACCTTCTAAGCAGTCATCATTAGAAGGCCCAACCCTGCACACATGCTAAGGTCAAAGCCCTCACCGCATGCTAAGGTCAAAGCCCTCACTACAGGACCTTTTGGGGAAAAGAAGGCATGGCGCGTTAAACCGTGCCAGTACATGCAAGAGCTGTGCAGTGGTGAGTGCTCACAACATTAACAGGACTTGTACCTTTACAGTTTATCTGACTACCTTTTACAGGGCCATCCCAGCCATCATGCCATCATTATTGTTATCGCAGCAGTGCTTTTTGAAATTTATAGTAGAGGACTTCTGTTCTCACCAATGCTTTCCATGTTCATTTTCCCAGCCAATCCAGAGAAAACAACATGCCGTCTGCAGCAACCAACAGCCTGGACTACACACCACCGGATGGAGGCTGGGGTTGGGCTGTAGTCCTTGGATCGTTCATTTCCATAGGTTTCTCCTATGCCTTCCCAAAATCCCTAACCATCTACTTTAAGGATATCCAGGAATATTTCTCAGTTTCCTACAGTGAGATTGCCTGGGTTTCCTCGATAATGCTTGCTGCTATGTATGCAGGAGGTCAGTATCATTTTCTGTATGGATCTCTTATAAATTAATGCTTCTATACAAACACATTTACACATATTCAAAAGGTCTATATTAGGCTAAGAGATTTGATTTAATTTGTGTTCAAATGTCAGAGCTATATTTTAGCAGAGTTGATAGATTATGAAGATCATAATCCAGAGGGCTATGAGATAACAATAGCTAACAGATAGATAACAGATATTACTTATTATTATTATTATTATTATTATTATTAATATTTTTTTTTCCTTTTCTTTTTCTTTTTTATTATTATGTATTCTGTTGAATGTGTATTCAATAAAATTATTTTGTGTGTGTATATATTATATATATATATATATATATATATATATTATATATACATTTATTAGTGATACAATATAGCATACATTATATATTTATATACAATATATATATATATATATATATTGTATATACGTATTATGTATACTGTACATATTAATGGTTTATAGCCTGCACCAAATTGTATGAACAGTGAAATGTTGTAGCAGAGCCAGCAAAGGAAAATCCTACACTTTTCTTTTTCCTTGTGCAGGACCAGTGAGCAGTATTTTGGTGAACCGGTACGGAAGCAGACCTATTGTTATAGTTGGCGGGCTGATGGTGGGAAGTGCCATGGTAGCAGCTTCTTTTGGCACCACCATCATGCATTTATATCTGTGTGTTGGAGTTCTTGGAGGTACACCACACTTTCATATTGTTTGTAGCTAACTGTTTTATCCTATTTTGGTATTATTATCCATAATGGATTGAAAAGGGAAATCATTCATCTATTGTTTTAGTCTATTTCTGGAATGGAAGTCAACAGAGGTTTGAAAAAGTTCCCATATTCACATAGTGTGAGTGAGGCATTGTTTCATGCATGTCAATGCATTGCTTTTATAAAAATAATGTTTCAGTATGTAATTTACTTTTGAGTTCACTGACGTTCAGTTTGAACCTAAGCATGCTGCTGCTCAAATGTTTGCATTGTGTTGCCTGGTGTTTACTTGTTAATGAGGAGAGAATGACTGATTGGTTCTAAAGCAAGGACGAAATCCTCCCAGTCCTAGACAGGAGTGGGAGTTTGATTAAGTAAAGGTCAATGGTCTGCCTGGCTGTTTCATCAGAGAGAAGATCAATTCTCCACTAATATTTATCATGTTGATAGCATAGCAGCTTTTTAGTATAGTTGCTGATCTATGTCAGTTGATATAAGATATGAGATAGTATATATTTTTTTAGCAAAACATATATTTGCTCCCACACTGGAAAATTTATCTTTTGCTGTAACTTTATACTGAATATTGTTTATTGATACGATCTCATGGGTATTTACATTGCATTCAATTCTGTAATATTATCTCAACAGGCTTTGGCCTAGCCTTTAATCTACAGCCGGCCCTCACCATCATAGGTACCTACTTCCAGGTCAAAAGGCCAATGGCAAATGGACTAGCTATGGCGGGCAGTCCAGTGTTCCTCTTCACTCTGGCTCCTCTTAACCAGTTTTTGTTTGATTCTTTCGGCTGGAGAGGGAGCTTCCTTGTTTTGGGAGGGTGTCTTTTGAACTGCTGTGTAGCGGGCGCTCTGATGAGACCTGTTGTCAAAATGGCCAAATCCAAACCCAGCCCCGACGTGGCCAAGTCCAGCAGCAACGAGGACTTGAAGCCAGATAAAAACAGTGATGTGACATTGGTCAGTGTTCAAACTAAAGAAGTCAAAAAGCCTGGAGGCTGTGCCAACAAATTCATTGATGTGTCGCTTTTCAAACACAGAGGCTTCCTGATATACCTCACCGGTAATGTTTTCATGTTCTTCGGATTTTTTGCTCCAGTGGTTTTCCTGGCACCCTATGCCAAGCATCAAGGGATTGATGAATACTCCGCCGCCTTCCTGCTGTCTATTTTTGCCTTGGTGGACATGTTCGCCCGACCAGGAACTGGTTTCATAGCCAACACCAAGTGGATCAGGCCTAGGATCCAGTATTTCTTCAGTTTTGCTGTTGCATATAATGGCGTGTGCCACCTTTTACTTCCATTATTACCAGGCTATACTGGTCTAGTCATTTATGCTGTCTTCTTTGGTTTAGCATTTGGTATGGTTTGTGCACTGCTTTTTGAAGTTCTGATGGATCTTGTTGGATCTCATCGATTCTCCAGTGCTGTTGGATTGGTCACTATTATCGAGTGTGCCCCTGTGCTTCTTGGCCCTCCAATCGCAGGCAAGTGTATTTGTTTATATGATAATGTGGATTTAAATGATTTAATGGTACACTTACAGTATATACATCTAATTCAGTAGTCCTTTCTTGATACATTAAATAGTCCATTTTAAAGTCATTATGGACATCTTTTCTCCATTTAAGCATTCAGTTTCAGTTGTTCTTGCACATCTTTTAGATGCCATAACTTAATTGGCTATGTATTGTATCTGACGGGGAGCACAGGAGAGATGATTGGTAACAATCCAGAAATGATGTCACTCATAGGGCCAAACCTGCTTCTCAAAATGACATACTGTATTAGACAGACAGAATGGCTGAAGAACTGGAAAAACATATACAATAGGTGACGTTTAAGCATCCGGTAATTGTATTGTTTTCTTTTCTTGCAGGTGCACTAGTTGATATTTTCCATGACTACAAATATATGTACTATGCATGTGGGGTGATGATGTTGGTGCCTGGCATATTTCTGTTCATCATGAATTACTATAACTACAGGAAACTGGATGAGGAGGAGAGGGATAGACAGAACACAGTTACGGAGATGAGGACTGCAAAGCTGTCTGTAATGGAGGAAGGGCAGACAGAACAAACTAAATTGAATCAGGGCAGTCCATTACAAAATGAGAGTGATAGCTGAATCTCAATCAACGTATGTGTTTCAATGCCTAGAATCACAAATGTACAGCGCACAACTGCACACATGGCTGTAAGGGCAGGAAGATAGGGGTTTGTATGAGTCTGAATCAACAAACAGTGTTTATGTAATATGGATTTCAACCACAGTGGTTAGTCTGGACACAAATGTGCCTTTTAAACTATAGAATTTTTTGAACTTTTACTAAAGGGTGTGCGTGTTTCCAATGAAACACATTAATGTTTTGGACATTTTTGTTAGATTTTCTGGTACATATTCATTAACATTGATATTTTTATATATGTTAAGTAGTTTATTCATGCAGTAGCCTAGTAAATTATTTGACATTTAATCATGGTGTTGGGTCGTAAATCATCCCAACTCCATTGTAGCAGTAACCATACCATATTCTGTATTAACTAAATATGGTTCTTTCTGCCCTCCTCCTGAAATTAAATTAATAGTGTTTTTAGTTCTTGTGCTTGCTGTTGCGTAATGTGTTAGAATCGACGTCTAACTGAGCTACATAGTGTGTAATTGTTATCTGGCTTTTGTGCCACTAGATGGCAGAACACACTATCATGCAGGAGGATACACGTTTCACAACTATAGGTGGGTTGGGCCTTAAATGAAGAAGTATACCGTACGTTAGCCTGTATGTCCTGCCAGTCTCAGGCCAATCTGCAAATTATTTTGTTCTTCTGAGGAGGTTTTATAGTTATATGTTTTCACTAGTGTATAATATATATCTGCAGTGTAACGTTTGTGTCTAGCATATTGTAACCCTGGCATATTGTGTTAGGTGTATAAAGGAGAAAATTTGATTTTTATTGATTTTTAATTTGTATTATCATACCAACAATAATACCAACAGATATATAGTGTCAGGTCATAGAACCATATTGCATGCTGGTCTCTGGTCATTGCTCATATTCAAAGAAAATGTTTGTGATTTTCTGGCTCAGTGCCATGCCCCAGGAAGGCACAAGGTACATGCACATACAAATCAATGTTGATATTAAAAAGAGATCCTTAGACAATCTATTGTCATTGTTCCCCCTTAAGGCAGACATTATACCCCCCCCCCCCCCCCCCTTCCTGTTTGCTTTTGACAGCAACATTGCTTTTCTTAGGAAATCAATGTGTTTATTATAAGCTTTGATAATAGTATGTAAAAACCCAGATAAACAACCTGGAGGTCTGATATAAATTGGGTGCATTTCCCTCTTATTCGATTTCAAACATGCTGAAACTGTAGCCTATATTCAGAAGGAGGTTAAGTGTTTCAAACTGGCTAATAGGTTTCAAGCCCCAGGGCAATTCCAGACAGAAATGTTTTTTAAATACTTTTTAAAAACATAAAACTAACTGCATGTGGGCAGGCCAATGATACCATCTAAGTATTTATTTTAGGTTTCCTGTTCAGACAAACTTAGACTGCTGGTTGCCATAAACTTCAACATAATTATGTTGAACTGGGAATTACTTTAATTGAGACCCAAAGATCGAATACTGAAAATGCAAGACCATCACTTTTAATTATGTTACAGCAGGACTGTGAAAGCACTGTTTACTCACATGAACATAGGTATAGGCTACAGCTGCGATATAGTCTATGTGATATTTGTTTGGGTGTTCCAACTGAAAGATTCTGAATGTGTTCCTGGCATGGCCCTAGCTGTAATAATTATATTGAGTAAGATGTACAATATCACCTGCCTGCTCCGATAATACTAGTAATTATATTAAATTAATTGTCTTGTGTAAACAGTGTCTGGTACCATAAATCACAAAAACTGTCATGAGCAAGATATTGTACTCTGAAAAGATACTGTGCACACATAATACAAAATCATAATGTAATACAATTGTTGACCATATAAAATAAACATGTTTTTGAAGGTAATAATGAAATATACTTTAGTTTAAAAAGCTTCTATACTGCCAACAGATGCAACAGTCCATATTTTACCTTACCTCTAAAGGGAGGGGGCTAAACAGGTTTATCTGTAGTATGTACAGTACCTAAAAATAGTTAATTCTAAAGGCCTACCTACAGTACATAGCAAGTTGACTCGCCAACTAATGTGAATGTTTAACACCGTACAGATTCATTTTTATGTATAACAAGTTCTATTGGACTAAAACATTTGAAGCCACGGCTACAGTAACAGATGATTTTGGAACTGTACAGCTATTCATTCAGAGCTATAGCACTGAATAGCTCTCATTATATAAAATAATTCCCCAACATCTGCTTCAATTGCATGATTGGGGCATCTGAAACATAGGCAGTAATGTTGTCTGTTTAATCCCACATTTTTGTTAATAATCTCTACTAATCTTCTTTAACCACAGCAGCAGAACTAATCCGTATTGCCAATGTGTACACGCCAAGGGAGGCCAGTGCCACTGGAAGTGCCAGAGATAGTTTCTTTGGGTCTGGAGCTGTTAATTCTGACACACTGCTATATTCAGCCTGAACATAAGTGGGAAGGACATCTAACAGGGATATATAGACAATGTTAAGATGTACCAGGAGACAGCGAAGCAATTGGCATGTCAATCCACACAAGGAGCTTTCAAGGATTCAATCACACACTGACTAGAGAGGCCGTCTCCTGCAGTGAGTCTCGGTGGATCACTGTGTCTGATTAGGATTAACTGTGAGCATTGCATTTGCAAGACTCCAGTCTTGTTCTACCTTCATTGAAATAGTCAATGTTCACGGTGTATTGATGGTTAAATTCACTAGCACAAGTCATCATTTAAAGTGAAAAAAGAATACTGCACATAATGTAGAAATAGCATAACACCATCATGTAAAATACTATCATCCACTGCAACAGTGTCAAATATACATGATTGCTAAGGTGTAAAAGGTTGTAAAATATATAAAAACCATAATAAAAAAGTATTGTAATACAGCCTATACTTTTGGAAGGAAATGCAGAGGTACAGTAATGGTAATGAGCCTTATAGAAATGTCCACAGGTGTTAACATCAAATGTAACTATCACTAGCAGGACCGTTTGATAATACAGAACGCTATGCATTTTATGAGGAGAGCATTTGGTGTCCTTATGGGATGCAAACTGGCTGAAATTAAACTGTTATCATACAGTAGGCCTACTTTTGAATTCAGACAAGAGCAAGTCAAAACCCCTAAACTACCAAATATGGAATAAGATTTAGCTAAAAGAAATTGAGAAGCAAAGCCCATGGACACATAATAAGATGATGGTACCAATAATTAACAAGCTGGGAAACATATGTCCCTGAACTCAGAAAAACATGTCATTTTGTCTGCTGTTAAGTAAAAATGGAAGAATTATCATCCAAACACACATTTTACCACAATTTGCTGAATTGACCAGGCTGTGCCTCAAGTCAATATCCTTAATCTGCCACTCAAAATACATTTAGCCTTTGTGTGAATACATGCGTGTCTCTGAGATGGCGGTTGTGAAGAAGCCTGTTAGAACCATTGTTTAGCCTCTTTATCTGGTGAACGCAGACAACCACTAAAGCCTGGGTGTATGGTGAGCATTGTGATGTTTTTACACATATTATATGAAGAATCCATAGTTTAATGCCTCAAGATCTATATTACACAGAGAATTACATTGAAATGTATAATAAACATTCCAGTACAATATGTCCTTGCACAAATAGATGTTCATGAACTAATTTGATTTTAGATCTGAAAAGCTCAATACAATTACAAATGACAATACAAAACATTCAGATTAATTTATACTGTGACAAGACAATCTCAAACAAGAAAGTGGATTTTGATTGTATCTGTATAGGGCAGTGCAATTGAGATAACATTGTGAAATTTCATTTAACTCTCTTAGGAAATCTTATTGAATCTAAAAATCATTACCTATGCCCATTGGCACATAAGATAGCCATTCTAATGTGTCGTCTTTAGGGATAGACCCAGAGACTGAAAGCATGACAGAGGGACTGGCTATGAAAAAAGGGAGAAGTGCAGAAATAATTATAAGGCCAACTGAGGCGTGTCGGCTTGTCCTTGTCCCCAAAGTGAAACGCAGGGTGAAGCATGATGACCCATATAACCATCTCGGTCTGAACATCTGTGTAATTACACATACAATAAAGAACCCTGCAATGCTGGTTTTATATAATAAATAATATAATGTTAACATATGGCTATAGGACAAATAATTATTAGTGTAGGTACAGTATACAGTGTTGTTATCACAAGCTACAGTACATGGGGTTGGAATGAACAGGGAGCTTTAATATATGGCAATACTGATGGACTACAGTACAACAGACAACTTTTCCGTGCTAATGCAAAGTACACCATGAACACAAATGCCAAAACACACACATTTCATAACCAAGTTTTGAATATGTTGGCTGCCCACTGCTTCAGTGGGTGACTCAGTGTCCTCACACTAGGTTTGCGTTACGGGAGCAGACTCTCTGAGTCTCTCTCAGCACAGCATGATGACAGCACATGCTCTGACAGCTGTCTCTGTAAGCCGCTCAAAGGTGTGTGATTATGTTTTTATTCTTTCTTCCAATAGGCATAAGCAGCCATCTAGAACCCTTACAGGGGAAACGATGCAGTCTTCATTATGTCTGGCTGTGGGCCCTAATGGCCTCCACGCACAAGATGTGACAATGGAACTGTGATGCTCTTACGACGATATGTAACATCATATCCACATACAACAATACACATACAAACATCTTGCATGGCAATTTAATAATAACAGTAACTACACATAAAAGGTAGGCTGCTAATTATAGTAACATATTCATTGTAATTTGTCACATTATCTTATATTAGTTTATATTGTAAACGTATTTATGATTATAAAGGAGGGTAATAAGATAATTATATGAGTAGATTTCTAATCTTATAATTTTTATTTGAATTTTCTATAAACATTTGTGAACCATTATTCAGTCCCTCATTGCTGTAATCAATACCATGGAGAACATGGTCATGGTACACTGTTTTGCTGACACTGGCACAGATCACACAAAATTATTAAAATATAAAATTTTAAACAGTAATCTCAAGAATTGAAGTAACAGAAGAGTAGTTTTAACAGAAATTGTCAAAGAACTGCAGCTTTCGATTTATTGTTGAATGTCACAGAGCAGTTATTGATTCGGTTATTTTCCATTACATATCAGATTCTACTGTATATACTGTACCTTATGGTACCTCATATTTATGGTCTACGGGAACACAACGTGAATGGCACCCATGTGGTATTGACATTTGACGTTTATCTGAGGCTGTAGCCACATGCACATCGGTTAGTCTTTTACACTATTATTACCATTACATGTACAGAGTCGGTCACCCATCACAGACCTTAAAAATGTAATCTTAATAGCAATTATCTCCAATTGTACAGAATTCATTGTGTCAAGTTGGTTTACTCTGAACTGTGCCTAATACTGTAGAAGATTCTAGAAGAAAGACTGGCTTTTTTAAACTATGAAATGTCTTGTCTGAGCACATTGTACATTTGATCAAACCTAACAACATCTAAAAGCTTTCAAAGTCTTCTGCGAGTCACCAAGCCATGGCATTAACATGTCTCTTACTGTGCTAATGTTCCACGATGGCATGTCATGAACGCTCAAGAAAAACAGAAAGAAATGGTTTTCTTAACTTTCAACGTACTGTATGCTAGCTATAATTTTAGTTCTGCATGGACCTCTTCAACAACTAAGTGAATATAACAATTTAACTGATGTCTATCAAAGAGAAACATAACTAGTGGTGTAGAAACCACAAAAGCAACATTTTGGCCTTCACTAACTAAATATCTTGGAACACGAATACAGAGACAGTGTTTACAAACCTAAAATGAACAGGTACAGCGGTTATTAGTCTTTTGTTTGTTGACATTTTAAGTGACATTTAAAATTAAAGACAGCCAGATTTATGTAAACAAGCCAAGCAAATCAAGACCAAAATTAACCCTATCATTACAGAGTGGAGAGAAGGTTTGCGCACAGGCACCAATATGTGATGCCAGAGTGCCCTGTTTGCAGCTCTCACAGATGTTTAAATAGGATGATTGCCGCTGGTCTAAATGGTCCTTGAGCAAGAGGACCTTTGGAGGAGAGAGAGAGAGAAAGACCACATGTAGGAGGCTCATATGGATATGTGTGTGAATGATGAAGAACTCAACTTCGTATTATGAAACAAGGGTAACAAATATTTAGCCTGATTAACTCTCTTTTTTTAAACCGCAACAATAATAATGGCCATGTAAATAGACAAGGCTGCCCGTCGAAATGCAGTCATCTGTTATTGCAATAATAGGCTGATTCTTATTAGCCTTTAACAATCTGACAATCTAATTATCTCCCCATATAATTGCATGACGTAGCACTGACAGCTGACTAATCCTTACAGCTAACAGCTGGAGATATTAATTGATGCAGGCACCCATTTTGCTCTGGTGCAATTTGTCTAATAAAGCATTATGGGTAAAGTCTTTAGCTACACAATCCACTAATGTAGTGATTTCCTTGTGTAATCCTAGGTTAGTGCCTCAGTGGAGGGATTATAGCTCATTACTGTCCTGCAATGTGAGTTCGCGTTCTGCAATGTGTACTGAGTCTTAAATATGTTAATTACATTGTTTTTGCCATTTAAGAAAAGCTTTTAATTAATATTCCTACTTCCTTTCCCTTGAATTTATGAGGTATCACTACATTATCTTTGGACTAACACTATATTCTAACCTCGCCATGAACCCTGCATCAAAGATGAATAATCTGGGTTGAGACGTTGATGTTTTTTTAAATGGTGTCTATGAGTCAGGTATGTTTTATGTAACTAGACAAATTATTCTTATATAAACCAAACAAAATGTTTTCAGCAAGGTTTATGAATATAACCTTATAAAAATGTTGCAAATATGACATTTGTGTCAGGCATTAAAAGGCAAAAGCATTTTCATGTAATTATTCGGAACAGTCATAACTTTACCTAAATCATTAAAACAATAATAAACATCTATACAATAAAGTAAAGAATAGAAAAGAGACAGACTGTAAACATCTATATGTTGTTTTATCCTTCTGATTTATGACAATAGCACGCAATAGATGATAGGACCATGGACTTATCAATAATGCATACGCGAGTAAGAGAAATGACAAGCCTTCTGCTCGTAGCTTCTCTCCAGAAGCAGCCATAAATTTGCAGGGCAATAATAATGATTCCTCTCAGGGAAATAAAAGCCACCCAGTGCTCCCTGTAGTCATAAACCTGACTCCGTCTTCCATTGGCTGGAAGAAAAATGCTTCCTCTCCCACCTCATAGGAGTCATACACGACGGCAGGTACTTCAAGCAACCAACTTGATATGCAATCATCTCTTTTTACCAAGCAAAAGAAATACAATTTCAGCTTGATATTAGCCATTTTCCTGTTATATTTGTAGAGGTGTTAAGAAAAAGGAGGAGGACTGTAATGCCAAAATGAAGTTTACTTGAATAGACTGGAGGGGGAAGAAAATAAATGATTTTGCTATAATTCTCCTAGTTCATCTTTTTTCAGATGCTGATGTTTAGCTTGGTGCAGCATTGGCTGTGGCATCATCAGTGTTTTTGTTCTGGCTTCAATGTGATCATATCACGTACTGCTCATCTTGAACCACATTGTATCTCTGGAGTACAGTAGCTTTGCACTACTGCATCCCTGCTTTCATAGCAAATAATGGAGGAGGACGTCACACACAGAGAATGTCCTGTCTTCAAATGATAATCCAAGCACCTCTGGCAGGATGGCCCTCAGTAAAAACAAATAAAAATGGTCATTGTCCACAGAAAATCTACATTGGCACAAGCCTCCCAGCCTCTCAGGTCATATAAAGTCAACACTGGCCAGAACAGACTCCAATCAACCCTGGAGAGTTGCCTTTAGACAGTAAATAGTACGACTCAAACAGTTTAAATTCTATTGGTTTTGCTAAGTGCTTCTGTTGGTTCCTCTCCGGGAACCATCACCTTATCATGGTGGAGAGGTTTGGGTGCCCCCATGAACCTGAGGGCTGTGTTGTCTGG
>JAODTR010003428.1:0-12789 GCA_025399935.1 Amblyopsis rosae
TACACTTATGAGCATCCTTATGTTCGAACATGGTGTTTGTTATAGACAGTCCATGATTGAAAATGTGTTATGAATATTTTGATGCATTTTCCCATAACCTGTGTTTTTACTGAAATATCTAAATATCGATATTGCAATTTTCAGGATAAATATCGCAATATCACATTTTGTCAATATCGTGCACCCCTCATTACTATTGCTGTTAGGTCTACTGCGATACTACGACCAAGAGATGTGTTCTGTTGTCTTGCAGAAAGGAAGATAATGTGGATAGCAGTCTTGTTTTTGAGAACATTGATGTAGAGACCCCAGCTGTCCAGCTATCCACCCTATAAGGGCAGTGCTTTGCCGGAAATGCAGAAGAACTGAAGACTCTGCTAGATGCCAGTCTTGTCATTACGTGTGCTTATTGCCGAAGCTGATGTATTCTTTGACGCTCCATTTGTTTTTTCTTTAGAGAATTTTCACTCAGAGGAATTTGTATTAATTTCCCACGCGTGTAATGTCCCTCTGTAACCACTAGAGGGAGACTTCAGTAGCACACGCATGAGATCAAATGTTCTACTGTATAGAATATGTATGTATAGAGCTTGTAAGGTTGGTTAAGCGATCAGATCAGAATCATAATAAAGAATTACCGCTACTGTTAGGTTGCTGATTTTATTTAGTTTACTAAAATAACTAGTTTAGTTACTTTTCCTTTTTTTTGACCAGGCATTATGCAGGTGTGACGTTCTAATGGCTAAGGCATTGTTAGCGATGAGTTTAACTACGCCACTTGGGGAATTTCACCCCAGGAGATTTAAGTCAGTACTATAACGTCAGAGGTTTCCACACAAGTAGTGAGCAATGAAGGCTACAGAAATGGGCTCCAAGTTACAAACAAGCATTACATTTATTTAACTTATACATCAATTTAATAGTAAAAAATACACACACAAAATCAGAAGCACTGGCAGATATGGCCATCATCAACTCGGATATACATTTAGATCTCCAACCAGAAGGTATAGGCTGGAAACAGAACTGCATCTAATAAAAGGATTAGAACACACACACACACACACACACACACACACACACACACACACACACACACACACACACACACACACACACACACACAGCCGGCTAACTCCTGCATATAAGCAAATGCTATGGCCGTAAAACAAGTACCGAAACAAAATGAGCATATTTTGACATGAATCACAATAACCAAAACAACAAATCACAAACTGTATAGTGGGCTACAGCGTACGTAATTTAAAACCCAGACTAGATGCGGGTACAGTAATGTAGGGGTGCTCGGGGCAACCCGAACCAAGGGCAAAACAGCAGCGCACCTGCAATAGAATACAGTTTATAGGGATAGCTTTTATTAAATATAACCATTAAAAAGAATAAGTTACCTCTGCACTCTTTAAACAGCGTTCTGGCACCGGCACAACCCACCTAAATACAAAATAGAACTACTTAACACTATTCGCCTTAAAAGCGAAGGGTTACTAAACATTTTACGTACCAGAGGATTCAGAGTCCACAATGTTCGTCAGGGAACGACCGATTGGGTAAACTACCTGCTCCGCCTGCAAACACAGCCTGACGGACTCACCTACCTCAGCGTATATATAGGATAGGTGTACAGGTGCGTAACGCTATCATTGGCTGGCCAATTAAGCTCGTGAGAATTTAACAATAAAACAAGGTAG
The DNA here is from genome assembly GCA_025399935.1 of Amblyopsis rosae. Lineage (NCBI taxonomy): Eukaryota > Metazoa > Chordata > Actinopteri > Percopsiformes > Amblyopsidae > Amblyopsis > Amblyopsis rosae. The sequence goes on from JAODTR010003428.1 coordinate 1,710, forward strand.
TCAGAGCTACCCGTCACACAGGCTACTTCATTAAAAGGTACAGTCATTCTGGAGAAAGCTTGATATTTGAACTTGATAAAGGAAAATACACATCTACTTTCAATGTCAAAGTTCTCCCTCAGAAGCAGCGCCCGACACACTGGAAACGCATTGCCATGGCTGTATGGGGGATATTGTTGTGTGGTGCGGTCTGCACCACCCTGTCGGTGTTCCCATTTTCAGAACCAGGGCTGTGTAGATACACCAGATTATCTTTTCAGCATGCACATAGAACAGGCGGCTAGAAGAATGTGAGGAGATAGTTACTGGATTTGACAAAAGTGTATTAGCTTACAATCGCTGACTTAATGTTAGTTTTTTGTTTTTTTATGCAAAATTGTAAAATATTATGTTTTGCCAAAGTTTAATTATGTGCGAAAGTCATTCCAGCACTGTATTTGGATAGAAAACATGTAAGCAGACTGCACACCCCTGCTCTGCCTCTAGTGGGAAAAACGTCTATACATTACTTGTATAACCCTATGGTATAACCTAACCAAGTGTAAGATATAGGGCTGCTGGACAATTTAATAAGAGATCATTAACCAAACTGTGTATACATTCATGGTTGACTTAGAGCGTGCTTCAAACCACTTGACTCATATCTTATCCTAACAGCTTTTGTTACTCCAATTGGTAAACTATAATTGTATAAAAGAGTTTTAAATACGTCCATGCAATAGCACTTTCTACCACAAACCTCTGTTTTACCATTTCACAGTTTGGATTGTGAACAAGTGTAAGTCGTGGCATGGATGTCACATTCAATTCATCTCACAGCATTGAACAAGCTGCGTTGCGTGTTGGGCAATATCTACTGTATTGTATAGTATAGGGAGGAAATTTTTTTATCCCACAGAGAGGGGAGTGATTATTTATGTTTAGTGTCAGAGTCAATGTGAGGTCTGTTGTGGTTCTGGGGAGTTTTAGTATGAGTTTTTTTCTGTGTGTTTTAATGTGTATAACTTTGTGTGTGTTGTTGACCTCCACTGTGTGCATGTACTTGTGCTACTCTGTAATTTTCCCTCTGTGACTCTTGCTGCTCCTTCTCTGTGACTGTGATTGGCTCAGGGCAGCTGTGTTTAAAGCCGATTGGCTGGTTGTTTACACCTCTGGAGGAGGCTAATTAGCTAATTGGCCAAAGGGTGGGAGTCTGGGGATTGATTGAACTACTCATTAGACGTTTGTTTTGGTCTGTTGATGTGTGGGTGTGTGAGTGACCCCACTCTTTCCCCAAATCTCTGTTCTCTTCTTTCATATTCTATGTTGTTTCTCCCTCTCCTCTCCTCTCCTTCTCCTCACCTCCTATCTGCTTTTCTAGTCTCATTTCTTGAAATGTTTTTTCTCCTTTCATCTTCCCTCCTCTACTCCTATCCATATTTATCTTCTCCTCTCTCTGAATGTTTCATCTCCTCTCCTCTCCACTCCTCTCCTTCCTTCTTACACTCCGCTAATGTTACACACGGCATCTCAACATCATCGACGCAAAAAAAAGCCCACACCAGGAATACTGCTACGACTGCAATCTTTCTCTTCCTCATCCTCCTCCTCCTCTCTGTGGCTCTCCTCCAGTCGGTCTCTCCGGCCTAAAACAGCAGTGTGACATTTGCTGGTAGAGGTCTGACCTTCCCTTAGCCAGCTTGCACAAACCTCAGACCTTTTAACCGTCTAACTCCTATTCGGCCCAGTTGTGGCCCTCTGACTGTAAAAGACATGTCTCCTCAGCGCTGTGGGCTGAGACACACAGACAGCCTAACCGCGCTGTCACTGGACTGTCCCCCCACTAAGGGAAATGAAGGGAGATAGAGAGTGAGAGAGAAAGGTCAGTGGTGTTATTTTCAACATGGACACTGAGTCACTGTGGATGGAGTAACAGACAGACAAGTCAGTCAGATCGGGAGACAGGCGGTCGAGCAAGTGATACGGGCTGTGAGAGAGGCAGACGTATACAGACATTCATTGTGAAGTTGTTTCACTGGAGCATTTTCTGTGGACTGCTAATTTATTAGTAAGTGTCTTTTCTCCCTGGTGTTTGCTCAAGACTTCACTCCTGCTGAAGTGCATGCGTGTTTAGACAGCTGGTAACATCCAGGCAGGAAGCATGTGGGGCTAGAGAGGTGTGTGTGTGTGTGGATGCTATTCCTCCCTCTTAGAGTGACAGCCCACTCACTGGAATCAGAAATTAGGCAGAGAAATAAACAACAGTGTGACAGAGAGAGAGAGAGAGAGAGAGAGAGAGAGAGAGAGAGAGAGAGAGATGGAGATGGGGGGATAGTTAAAAGACTTTCAGGGTTTTTAAACTAGAGTAGCATAATGCTTAAGGAGTTGGATCTGAATTGAGAGTGGAACCAACACTGGACTATTGAAGAGACACATGGTGACTGAAACTCTGAAAGGATCCCTGCATTTTGTATTTGACTTTTTGACACTGCTGTGTGAACATGGGGATCCCGTTGAGAATAACCTTTTCCTTCCTAAAGTAATGTGAACTGGACTATTCATACTTGAGACTGGATCCTTATGGAGTTGGAGCCTAACAAAGCCTTTGTGTTTGAGATACCTTTAAAAGATACCAAACTTGTCAGGAAAAACACTGGGATGTAAAAAAAATCATTGCCTGTAAAGAAAAGGTCATATATCATCACATATTATTAAAATTAACTTTGGAACTGTAAAGGATGTCTATTTAAAAAAAATGTACAAACATTTAAAAGATGGAAGCTTGTAGAAGACAAGAGGCTGGGCTCTGATGGAGACTGGTCTGTTATTTTTGTAGATGATCTTTAACTTCTAAAATGCTTTTTCTAAGGCTGTATTTGTACATAACATTAGTGACTAATGTTACATGTTGTTTTCTTCAAAGAAAGATATAGCCACAGAAAAACGTTTCTTAGAAGAAAAATATTCCTCTAAGACACACCTTTTTTCTTAGAAACTGGACTGGATAGGACACAACAACTAGAAACCACAGAAGATAGCGACTATTGAACTAAAAGAAGATTAATCATCATCCTTCTAGAATCCTTGGTTTAACTGAACTTTAACTGAACTGAACTTTTGCTAAACGGCTGCCCGACATCACTTAATTTTAAGACTGGATTTCAGCCCCTAGCTATTCGTCCGTCTGTCCATCCATCTCTCTGGCTGAGCATGGCGATGTCGGCTGTGCCGGGATGTTGCGGCGAGGCTGACAGCTCCGTCAAGTGGCAGTTGTGCTATGATGTCACTGCAAAGACGTGGTGGATGGTAAGTTTGTACTGTTTGCACTGTACATCTAACTGCATAATTCACTCAAGTGAATGTGGTGGATGTTTCCTACATATAAAAAAGAATAGCATATGCTTTATTCTTTATTTATTGACGAATGCCAAACCATTAAACGTATTACATTTGTCAAAAACTAAGCAAAACTAATTCTACACAATTAATTTAATATTTTATTGTAGCGCAACACTGATTAACATAAAAGCTGCTATATTTCACTTTTTCAGACGTAACTCTGTTAACCAACTTTCTGGGTGGCAAATGAGGGTGGTGGTGAGGTGGGGGCAGTAGGAGTTAAATAATCATCTTTATAATGATAGGAAAGGGGAGGGTAAACAGAGAGAAGCATGAGAAAGAGAGGGATGTGGAAAAAGAGGAGGCAGAGAAAGAGTTGGAAGCCATTCATTAGCAACCGATAGATAAGCATTTGTTAAGTAAAAACAGCTCTCCACATGATAGAGGGAGAGAGAGAGAGAGAGAGAGAGAGAGATGGAGAGAGAGAGAGAGAGAGAGAGAGAGAGAGAGTGAGAGAGAGAAAGAGAGAGATGTGAATAAATCCGTTTACACCAGGACTTCTTCAGACCTAAACATGTTTTTTATGTGGGGATGGAAACCAGACTAATGACAACCTACCTGAAACATACTGGTTCTTCTGTCATGTTAAACCAGGTTAAACCTGCATAAAAGTTGAACATACTGGTTCCTCTGTCATGTTAAGCCAGGTTAAACCTACCTGGAAAATACTGGTTCCTCTGTCATGTTAAACCAGGTTAAACCTACGTAAAAGTTGAACATACTGGTACTTCTGTCATGTTAAACCAGGTTAAACCTACATGGAAAATACTGGTTCCTCTGTCATGTTAAACCAGGTTAAACCTACGTAAAAGTTGAACATACTGGTTCCTCTGTCATGTTAAACCAGGTTAAACCTACCTGGAAAATACTGGTTCCTCTGTCATGTTAAACCAGGTTAAACCTACGTAAAAGTTGAACATACTGGTTCTTCTGTCATGTTAAACCAGATTAAACCTACGTAAAAGTTGAACATACTGGTTCTTCTGTCATGTTAAACCAGATTAAACCTACACACAGAAAAATCAAGGTGCTAACTGGAACCGAAAATGGTTATTCAGAGTGATGCCATAGTAGAATAACCATTTCTGGTTCCATAAAGAACCATATGACATACATGTAGAACCATATACTACATAAAATGGTTCTTAGGTGATGGTTCTTCGTAGCACCACAATGCCTTTTTAAGAACCATTTTTATTCTGTGTGTACCTGGAAAATACTGGTTCTTCTGTCATGTTAAACCAGGTTAAATCTACCTGGAACATACTGGTTCTTCTGTCATGTTAAACCAAGTTAAACCTACCTGGAACATACTGGTTCTTCTGTCATGTTAAACCAGGTTAAACCTACCTGGAGCTGATAACAATGTTTGGGTCCTGACCCAGAGAGCCTATAAGCAATGCCCCTAACTGTTAATGATGTCTGACAAACCCTCCACTATGGGCCCTTCCTTTCTGAGACACAGTTCACACTCTCTGCCTGTTCTGTGCTTCTCAGTTTGCTGTTATTCACATTCTCCTCTCAGCCAGCATTACAGTTGAGCTGCATTAGGTTTTTATCCAGAGAAAATCACCATAGACCTAAATGAACACTATATGAGTTCATTTTGAACGAATTGGATAGCTTCTGCAAGCATCCCGTACCTGAAATGCATAATTGCTGGTTGATAGATACAGATGCTAAGATATAGACTATTAAAGCCAGAGAAAGATGATCATGCACAACTAAAAACAACACTATTGTTTTGACAGACAATATTGTACTATTGTCTGTGTACAATAGTACACGGACATCTGCACTTGCTTTGAAACAGACCGACACAGGTAATGAAGTTGACAGATCTCACTTCAGATATAGCAAAGCATTTGGTGTGTTACAGCCTTGACATAACTGATAACCCCAGTGATATCACCTAGAATAATATTTTGAAATTTAGTTTGAGTTTTGCAGTGTTGCAGAATAAAGTAAAGCTTCTGAATATTTTTGTTCAGTAGAATAATTCCCCATGATATTGGCGCTTTAATTTATTCCATGAATTTGCTGACAAATGTAATGATACCAAGTATGTGCCATAATATCAGGAAACAAAATCACAAAATTTGGGCTGTCAAACGCAATTAAAATTGAATTGCGATTAATCGCACAATTCACTTAATGAATTGCAATTAATAAATTGCACATTTTTACCTGTTCAATCATTAACATTATTGGTATATTTTATAATATTATAAGTGTTATATTTCTATAACAAGATATGACAGCTTAATGCAAATATTGGTATATATTAAAAAAACTAAAAATGTAATAGGAAAAAATTCATCTGACAGCCCTACACAAAATCAAATGTTTCTTAATGATTAGGAATTTTGTTGGTTAGTGGTTAAAATAAAAAATAGGACAAAAATGTACAAAGCCTCTGCTAAGACTGTCTTGTTTTAATCATTTGAGGCATAATTCGGATTACTGGTTGTTGTATCCGTGGATGTAGTGAAGCTTTAAGGCTGAGGGATTTAAACGAAAGCCTTTTCAAATTATAGAAAAAAAGTCAAGCTTGAGGATTCAGAACGTGTTGTGTTCCATTTGTGTCTTTTAATATTGTAATTAAATACATTCTGTTTAAATACTTATACACACTACACAATGTTACAAATGACAGGATATCCAGTCACATGTTCATGTTGATAGTTTTATATTTAGTTTAGAGTTAGTTTTGAGTAGTTTTGATAGTTGAAGTGACATGTAGCTTTGCTTTAGCTGTCCAGTAAAAACATTTCATGTCCACAGGAATACTGCAAAGTCTGTAACCTGAAACAGAACATGCACATATGCCAGTGGTTCAAGGGATGTCTGATGCTGTTCTCCAAACGACAGATTAGGTACACGCTGTTGCTGTAGCCTATAGCATGATGAAGCTCACGAATGTAAAATATTAAGTGATGCCTCATTCATATAAAGCAGCTTTCATCTCCATCACAAATGTGTTTGTAGCCTTAGTGATCATCACCTTAAAGAGACAGCAGAGACTACTGTGTCCAGAGGTGAGCACATGCCTACACTACACTAAGGTGCTGAGCATCATGACAGAGCTCCACGTTATCTACACGGCCCCCTATTATCCATGTGCATGTACTTTCACACTACATTTTATAGGTTGAGCCAGAATTCTTGGGAACAGCTTTGTTTAAGTTAGGAAGTACAAATTCACATTTACATGCAATTTCTGAAATATTATAATATATGAATTATATGATGAATTATTAATTATAATTAACATAATTATATGTAAAGGTAGCACGCAATTAATCCATGTACTACCTTTTGTACCCCATTTGGAGATTCAAATTTTTGGGTTCAGCACCATAACAAGATCCTTTTTTCACCTAAATACACTGTGTGTTCTTTTGCCTTTTCATTGCCTAACCAATGTTTAATTTTCAACGAGTCAAATAATCTCTTCATCTCTGGCCGCCCTAGATATATTACTTATTTAATATAGCCACTGGATGGGGACAAATAGCTTTGTTTAAGGTGGGACTTGCCGTTGCTTCAGTCAGTAATTAACAAATAAATGTATAAATAACATTTGAATGGTAAGTATTTATACAGTATATATTTTACATAATGTTTCTAAATGGTATTAACAAATGCAACGTCTGCTTTAAATAGGTACCAGTGGACACAGCCTATATGTTTATATGTCACAGGTAAAAAAAAAACACTGAATATTATGTTCTTCCTGTCTTTTGCTTCACAGAAAAATTAACTTTTATAGAACATATCGTGTTCTACTTTGTTTTATCAATCCCTGGAAAGGTCAGCCCAATAGGTTCAAACATCAAATCCAAGATCTTTCAGTTGAACCCTCCTCTATACCCAATATGTTGTTGAATACTAACTGTGCCATAACAATCCTTAAAATACTGAGTACAAATCAACTTGTTTTGCTTCAGCTTCTAGCTGAGTGTGTGTGCAATGTGCGCGCATACAAGTGCATGTGCGTGCATATATGCTCTTCCAGGAAGAATCACTATGCATTGAAGGAGACTGAGTCAGCAAGAACTTCTCTTTTGTCATAGGACACACACACACACACACACACACACACACACACGCACACGCCTCTAGCCCACCTTTGTCTGCTTCCTAAACTAGAAGGTTCCGTATATCCTCCTTATTGGTCTCTATTAAAATGTCCCTCGTGGATCCACTCCTTGATGGATGAAAGGGATTCAATATATTTATTACAACAAACACAGGAAATAATATCGTAGACAGTTCAAAGCCCGTTATAATTCGCATATAGTTTTAGATCCTTATTATTGTTTTTTAGCATATCTGCTCTATCAGCAAAAGAAACATAAATAAAAACATATTCCCAGTCATAATAGTGATGGCAGTAACTGTTTGGAATACAGAAAATATGGGCTCTTATATCTCTTTCTATCGCTATAATATAAAATATTTGTGTATTTTTCAGTCATACGTTTTGTTACTCATGAGACAACACTACGTATACAATGGCTTTTTTTTACGCAAATACAATCCATTTGTACTTGGTTTTTACACAACAGTTCATTTTCATTAATAAGCATTTCATTAATAAGTTATAAATAATGTCTGCACAAAATGTGCAAACATTGTTTTTAAAAGTTCGCACTACCATTCACACAAACAGTAGGGTTCAAAATGAAATTATAGCCAGTTTGGCCATGGTACTCAGTAAAAATCTGGTCTGCTCAGAAGAGCTGACAAGCACTCAAATGTCAGAAAGTAATGAGCTGGCCAATGTGGCCAGAGTTTCCACTCTTATGTGACTGTTTTGTTACTTTTTACCTGTCTGATGTTAGAATGAATGATGATTGTCTGCTCTTGAACACATCAAGGGGCAGGATGCAGGCTGCAGGCTGCAGGATGCAGGGGGCATGGTGGTCTAGTGGTCTGGATGTTGGGCTCTCAGCCAGAAGGTCTTGGGTTTTGAACCCTGGTGTTGACCTACCTGTAAGCATCCTTGAGCAAGATGCATAACCCCCTACCCCCTAACTGCTCCCAGTGTTTGGTTGCACCTTGCATGGCAGCAATCACTATCAGTGTATGAATGGGTGAATGTGAGACAAAATAATGTAAAGTGCTTTGGATAAACGTGCTATATAAATGCAGTCCATTTATTTCAATCAGGTTGAACAGTTGATGTCAATTGAAGGTGTAGTCAGGGATGCTGGAGATAGATTGTTGATAAACAATTTTTCTAAAATATTACTGACTCTACCTTTAATGAGTGGGCATGACATATGATGATTACAAATACATTTGAGAACAACTGTGGTAGAAAACACTGTCTGGCCTTGACTTATACCCTTGCCACCTATACTACATGTGTTTTACAATAATATTTTAAATATAACTTTTTAAGGGTTACTGTGGGAAAAACAGGTCTATACTGTTTATGTGGAGTATAGTATCTTTGGACGGTATGTTTAATTTCTCAGTGTTCCATTTGAACAGAAATAGTGTAAAATATTTGAATATTTATCAAATGGAATATGAATTTTAATACGCCTCATTCTACTTCTTTAGAAATAATAATTATGTTGATGCGAGGCCATCAATTCCAATGAGTATTTTCATTATTTATTTATTGATGCGTTTAGATGCTGCCATTATGACCTTCAGCATGCTCTGTCCTGCTTCCCTGGCGTAGAGTGAAGTTTTCAAATGTGGCTGCAATCCATGAAACTCATCTTTCAACGGGTGTCATTAAAATTTCATTGATAGATCCTGGCTGCTAGATACGAGTATTTAATGTCTTAAGACTGAGTTGTGCTAAGTAACAGTTGCTTATTGTGTTGGACCACAATAAGTCACATTCTGCTCTTTAATAAATCTCACATGGGATCCAGGTACATAATAAGTGGCTTATTGGGAAAAGCAAAGATGTAGCAGAGGGTCGCTACCCTTCAGGTGCCTTCACACCACAGTGTGTGATGAAACATCTGATTTACTGTATGGCTGATGACATCTATTTAAATGTATGTTAGGAGCCTATAAATTATGACATGCTTGACTAAAAAGCTGAATTAGGCTATGTTAGTAGGCTACTAGGCACAATTAGTCTATATACTGACATAAACTCTTATTATAAAAGTTTATTATTTAGTAAATAATATATTATAGTATAACAACAACTTAAATCATATTATACTGATGCATTGTAGAAAAACATATTGCTATATTATATTCTTATAATATTATATCTGACTTTACTAGAAATATAGCCTACATTAGCCTACAGTATATTTCTAATAAAGCACATCCATATAGACTATTGCTATGCGTTCTTATGCAGGTTCTCTAGTGTTATCTGTTTTGCTCCAAAAGAAAACAATAGAGCACATACTTTCTGGGGTGAATTTCCTGAGCTTAGTGTCTACGGCAGGATACGGATAATAACGGGGAAACGGGCAGAGAGAGAGAGAGAGAGACAGAGAGAGAGAGAGACGGTAAAGGGTAAATGTAGCTCACCATTCCCTCCTGCCGCAGCTAACCGGGCGGCGCACGGTGGGGGTGGGGGCACTCTGTGGAGCTCGAGGCTCGGCGCGGGACGTTTCTGGTCTCGAGCACCGCGGATAACTCCTGCACGCGCACACTAACATGAATATGGAATGATAACAACCGACTGCACGAGATGGCCAGGCGGTGAAATCAGCTTTAACCTTCCCCGGCGGCGCTTCTGCTTCGACATGGTAAATGTGTTCATTTTACATAGCAAATTAAAATATAGTCTCTACCATTTCTGGTTCGATGTTTTCAAAAGACGCAATGCGAGGAACAGAAGAGTAGGCTACCTACGCAGTTGAACGTCGGACATAAAGCAGCAGGAGTCGCCACAATTCCCCCTTCGGTCTCCCTCCGCTCTTGTTTTTAGCTTCGTAACGGCTTGTGGTATAGACCCGCAGAAGCCCAATGTTGTATCTTTCCCCGGCTGCGTGTGCCGTGAAGGCGGGGGTAACCCTTTAATGTGTCGGGGAGAGAGGAGACCTAACAAGCGTGTGCACTCACGGTGAAAGTTGTTGAGTTTCTGGGGGTGTTGCTGGGAGCGTGTATACAGGCCTGTCTGCCCGTTCGCCGCGGGACGGCGGAAGGCAAGTTGAAGTTCAGCTCTAGTCTCCGTTTCCCGGTTTATGTGTCAGTCTGCAGAAAATGGCCGCAGTTTGGAGACAGCGGGCTGAGCTAGAATGCCAGGCCAGCAGAGGGCCTCCTGTCCTGGGATATTGACTGAACAAACAGTCGCTATAGAGCTGGAGCTGATTTAATTCTCCAATACGTCTAATTTTCTGGCTTCATATAGCCAACTATCATGTTGAGATAGCATTGTCAGCGTCTAACTTAACATTTGCTAAATTTGTGTTTCAGTAGTTCAGTTCTTAGCCTAGCCTATATGACTACATATTTTTTTCTATTGACAACGGAGTTATGACCACAAGACCAAGCATGGCCCAAGCCTTAATTGTTAAATTGTTAACCCTCAAAACTGATCGCCATTGTTTGATTTAGCAATAGGCTACAATAACAGGTAGCCTACAGCAACTAATAGTCTACAGCATATGGCCAATTCTATATAGTCACAAAATAGTGAATTGGCCATATGCTGTTGAAATAGCATAGATCTACCAACGTTGATACATTAGGCTATAATCTATACTTC
>JAODTR010003429.1:0-12789 GCA_025399935.1 Amblyopsis rosae
CCATTCACAAACAGTTTCAATGTACGGCTCCCCAGATGGACTTGTGACAACAATTCCTCTGGCATGTCAGGTTAGCTATTATCTGCTATTCAAAAAATAATAGAGTATGTTATTATTATGTAAATATATATTAGTGTGCTTTAAAAACATACCAAAGGAGGATTAAACCAAATGTAATTTTCTGTGTCGTGTCCTTACATGACACGGATAGTGTCAAATGTAATGGTTCAAACTGATGTTTCAAAGCTCAAGAACTATCAAACATTTTCATATAAACTTTTTGTTAACTGTTATTTGTTTGGTTGAAATTGTGATTCAACCAAGGCTCCATAAAGGAAACATTTCCTGTTGCAGTTAATTTTTAGTTTCTATGGGCCCTATTTTAACAATCTAATTGCGCAGTCTAAAGAGAAAGGCGCAAATTGGATTTAGGGTGTGTTCAAATCCATGTTTGCCATGTCAGTGCTATGTCAGTGCGCCGGGCCCTTTAAAAATCCAGGCGCGCTTGCATCATAGGCAGATTGATCTTATACCAGCGGATTTGTGAGAGCGCTGGAGCAGACCATCCTAAAATATGTTGATGTAGGTTACACACTAATGACATTTCACATTGTACTCTATTCATTTTTAATCCTTTGCATATTTGTGTGCTCCTGCACGTCCCTGTGTGTAATAAGCAGAGTGTACACACGTTGTCCACCTGCCATAGGCGATACTATATTTATAATGCGCCTCGCGCTGACTTTAGACCAGGTTTTTGCTGGTCAATCACGTTCCACTGCCTCAAGAACGTGACCACACCTCATGTTTAGACCACGGGCGCTCAAATAGGCGCAAGTGCATTTGCTATTTAAACAACGTGGGCGATGGACGGGAAAATGACAGCTGTGTCGGATTGAAACTAGCAAAGACACTTGCGTTCCCGCTTTGCGCCGGTTGTAAGACAGGGCCCATATATATTGTTGATGTTTTCAAACTGTGGTTGCTCCATCAGAGAGGATAGGCAGAATAGTATCCCCCATTGGCCCACATGCTGTTGGTGAAATCCTACATTGCTGTAGGCTGGTTTGTTTAGTCTGTTAGTCTAATCTATGTACTTTAAGGGCACCACAACAAACACTAAACAGGCAAATGTAAGACACACTAATACATATACATACACATCCCTAAAGATCCCTATATGTGTGCATAATTCAACCAGTCACAACCTGTGGAGTTCAATATGACGCTGCTGGCATTTTCCAGGTTCCAGTGGCAGTTTTGCAGAACCTCGTGGCATTCTCCCCGTGAACACAGACCGAGCCGAAACAGCTGCTCCACCTATAGGACAGGGTTCGTTTGGAAGCGTTAATGTCTATTTCTATTTCTGGTAATCTGTAGTAAATGTATTAGTATAAGTATACATTTCACTGGATTTCCAATATATCAACAAACGTCATTAAGTCTTAATGAAGTTTGTTGAGATATGAGCAGAGTCTGTGGTGCATTCACTTAAATTCATTTGCATAAATCCACACACCATTCAGGATTAAAATCATTTGGTTGCTCTACGTGATGAAGCTACATCTATATCATTTTTTGAGGAACATCAATAAAAAAAGTGAAGACAGAACCAGTAGGTTTATGGACCAATCACCTTGAGGTGGCGGACAGCCAAAGCAACACTCCAACCATGGTCCTGCAGAGCTGACAGACACTCCTCCGTAGTTACACCATGAACCGCCCGCTGGACCTGTCAATCATATATTCAGGATTAAACTGAGCAAAATGTTACCTAAAAAACGTACCGTGAATGCATTGACAAAGCAGCAACTGAATTAATTGACAGATTGATTTGGTATATCCTGAAGGGTCCATTTAGAGAAATGCATAGGTAGTTTACTATTTTTACTCACCTGTGTGATGCTTTGCTCATGTTGCATTGTGGGAGCCGTAGTACCACCATTGTTGTTGTTGTAGGAGGTATTAGGTTTGGCTCCGCCTGCTTGCTGTTGCATTATAGGTTTGACAGCTGCCATATTGGCTGCTCCGTATCTGGAGAGCAATAGGAAATAGAGGGAAAAACCATATGTGATTTCATTTGTTTGTTTATTACAATAGTACTAAATCAAATACTAATAAAACATTATTTAACTAAATGTGCAAAAATGTCACTGAGATTTCACACATACACACACAAACAAACACACGCCCACACACACACACACACACACACACACACACACACACACACCTGTCCAGATAAGCCGGGCGCTCCGGCAGAGGGGCAGGAGCTGAACTCTGGCTGCTGTCAATCAGCGAGGACAGGCCACGCCCATCGGGGACAACAAAAGGGTCCAGCAGGGAGCTAGAAGAGGGGGAGGAGGAGGCGGGGCCTGGCACCGAGAGGAGGCGGGAGGAGGAGGAGGAGGAGGGAGAGGTGGAGGAGAGGATGGAGCCCATTGGCCCCACGCAGCAGAGGGCGGAGCCCCGGCGGGGGGAGGCAGAGAGCGGGGGCGGGGGGATGGCCTGCGGCGGCGGGGGGTAGGAGGAGCAGGAGAGCGGGGGGAGGAGGGGGAGGGGCGAGGCCGAGCGAGAGGCGGGCTGGGAGAGCCCGTGGTCGCGCGGCGGGAGCTGAGGGGGCGTGGCCTCGCCCGCGGCGATGGCAATGGAGGCTGAGCGTGCGTAGGGGCGCGGCGTCCGCGGGGGCGGGGCCTGCTTGGACGGCCGGCGGGGGGGCGCCGGGGAGCGGGGGGGCAGCGCTGGCAGCTGGTCGTGGCACGATGACGGAGGGAGATAGATCTGTCTGTGGGGGCCCACCGGGGTCAGGGGGAGGGGGGATGATGGGAGGGAGCGGCCCGTCGCCATAGGAACCTGCAGCTTCACCATCACCTGGTCAGAAAGAAAGAGAACTCATGATGCACGCGTGTGTGTGCGTGCGTGCGTGCGTGCGTGCGTGCGTGCGTGTGTGTGTGTGTACTGAAGGCATAAATGTACCTGCTCTGGTACTTCTGTTCTAGAACTAACCATGTATCTGTTCTAGCAATAACCAATCTGCTCTAGCTAACCACACAGTATATCTGCTGCAGTAGAAGTACTAACATGTAATCATGTACTACACTATTATTAGTATCATTAGTATAAATACATTCTTTCATGCTTCAGTGTATGTCCCTACCTCTCTCTGTAGCTCTTGGAAAATGTCAGCTGATTGGCTCTCGCTTCTGCATGTTACGGCGCTACTGGGCGGGGCCGTGGCCTCCTCAGCCAATCCTCTGTTAATAGAACGCACCTCCTGGTCATCTGATTGGTCATCTAGCTCTGTTGCAACCTGGTCATAAGCTGGCAGAGGGAGGGGCCAGTCCAAGATGGAGGGCGCATCCTGAGAGACAGACAGAATCAGCCAGTCCTAAAGCCACTAATGCATCAGTAGCTCTCTCTCTCTCTCTCTAATTGAAATGTATAATTCCCTCTTCCTGAGGCAGGCTGCTACATAAAGTGTTGCTGGGCTACAAACCCCTTAATTGTCCCCCAACGGGAGTTTGGCTTCATCTGGCAACTTTCTCAAGTCTCTCAGAGAGCCAATAAGATCCTCCATGGACTCTTTTAGAGTCGCATACTGTATAGTACAACACTTGTAAATGCTGAAATGTAGTTAACATAGATCACAGTATATATCCTCTCTTCTTTGGGCAGCCATGTTTTCCTGTGTCTGCCTGTCTCTACAGCCAGTCTCACTCTCACTGTCTCTATCTCTCGCTCCCTCTCTCTCTCTCTCTCTCTCTCTCTCTCTCTCTCTCTCTTTCTCTCTCTCTCTCTCACCTGCAGTGAGTCCTGGTCTCGATGTGAGTCCATCAGAGGAGAGGGCGTGGCCGAGCTAAAGCTGTCGTCTGTGAAGTCGATGAGAGACACCTCGCTTTTGGCCGAGCGCACCCCGGGCCCCTCCCAGGGGCGGAGCTTGAGCCCTAGGGACACGCCCAGCCTCTTCACCCCTGACGAAGCCCCGCTGTCGTCGTCATCCTCGTAATTGTCGATCACCGAGTCGTAGAACGGCTCTACGCACGCACGCACACACACACGCACAAACAAGCAACAAACACAAGCACAAACATACAGATATATGTGCACATAAAGCCATAATCAGTTCACTTTGAGTGCATTTGTATAGTATAACTAAGATTCAAAGGGAGAGGAGAGCACCTACTTTTCAGCAGAAGCGCTGGCTGGGGTGGTCGAGGAGGTGGTTGTTCTGAAAGACCAGCATAGAACAGGTCTTACTGTGTATAATACAGTCCCATCATGCTAAGGAAGGTTAATGTCATGGCAATATTAATTTATGCTAACAGAGTGTGATTTAGTGATTTGTGTGCAGACCTAAGGTGTGCCTAAAACACACTAACACTTTCATTTAGTGGGTCCTGTATAGTGGGACATTCTTTGCTATCCTTTCATTCATGTAAATGCCTCTACAGAGATGATTTGACTTACTCTTGGCCCGGCTCGGCAGTTTGGTCGGCCTGGCTGTGGAAGGATTCATTCCTAGAATATCAGGGGGGTCCATGGGGTTTCCCAAGTACAGACTTGCGGTGCGACAAGACACTGAACCGTTATCGTATCAACCAATTACAAGCATGAGTTTATTGACATACTGTGTTCTGTATGGTACCTGTCTATTCTGTCCGCATGGCCCCAGCTACGGTGGGGGTCTGTGTCTCCGTGGCCAGTGTGGATGAAGGAGTGTTTGAGCGGGTGGCTGATGTCGTGAGCAGAGAGGCCAGCGACCGACGTCACCACGTGACGAGGGAACTGACCGATACACAACGTGCGCCTGTTCTGGCCTCTCCACCAATAGTGTTCTGCCCTGGACATGCACATGCACATGCACGCACACACACACACACACACACCTAAAGACATCAGATACTGCATACATATATTGACAATACCGGATATCTCATAATGCAGAGTTGGTATCAGATACGAGGTAAACACTAAATCATTGATTGAATTGATAAGATTCAGTTAACATGTTGTTAGAGCACCTATCCTATAGTATTATATCAGATCAGAACCTTCTTAACACATAATGTAACTCATTTACGCAGTTGGAAGGGAGGCCAGTGGAGATTAGGCTATATTTGATATATTATATATTAGATTTTTGGTGTTTGTCTTAGTTAGTTAGTTACATTGTACACACACAGAGACACGCAAGCACACATACACACAAACAAACACACACACACACACACACACACACACACACACACCTTCCGTCGATTATGGTGATAATGTCGTTCATGGTAATTTGAAGTTTGCCTTCCTCTTCAAAGTCCTGCAGCGCTCTCATCTCTGTAGGCATTGTCTGAACACACACACACGCACGCAGGTCACATCATCCAGTATTAATTGGTATATTACCCATCATTAATGGGACTTGTGTCTCAGCTTGTCCAACACAGTGAGGGTTGTACCCAGTGGTTATGAATAAATTACATTTGACGTGATTATCCGGTAAACCTCAACAAGGTTACAGGATTTAGGAGGTCTGAAATCTGATCACAGTAAGAAGGGTACAGAGAAGGTACCACACTACATATGGAAATACCCTGCTCAAAATACTACCACCTGTCTACCGTATTACTTCAGTATAAATACCAAATGACAGACTTTATAACCTAATAAAATAGTCTGAAGCCTGCGATATACTTGCTTTAAATTACACATACGCAATATGGCTACCAAGCGTATCACGTTGCTTTGGAGCGTAGTTTGTGCGCGTCCACAGAAATGAACACTACGCGTTCGCATGATGCAATACAGCACATGGGGGAAGAATATCAGGATTGGACAGACAGATCAACAGCAGTTTCTAAACAAAGAGCAACAATGGCGGGAAGTTTCAAAGAGAGGTTCATAGAGCTAGTCCGTAATTACATTTTAAAGATCTATATGATGTCTCCATGCCACTCCACATGTTGACATGTTGGTTATTGTTGGGGAAACTCAGAGTTAGTCAAGGAAAAATTTCCGGTTCCGGCCAGGGATGATTCCGCCATCATCTGCCCCATACTGGATATATTTGAAATCCTCGAAGCACACGCAAGGTACGCAGGAATGTACGTGAACAATTCCTTTCAGCAGCCGCTTGTCTTTGTGTACGTATTGCACAAAAGCAAGTATATTAAAGGTCCCGGCTATAAGTCTCTAAGAGCAAAGGCACTTTACACCTAATTTTATCCAATTAAGTTGAGGTACAAATAATGTCGGTATCAGCATCTCGCTTCCCCTTAAATGTGGTTGTCACATAATAATTGAATAAAGCTTCTGATTGGCTCAATGGGTGCTACCTCTAACAGGAAGTCCCGCAGGGCGATGAAGGTGGGCCTGTCTTCTGGCTTGGGGCTCCAGCACTGCAGCAGGACATTGTAGACGTCTTGAGGACAGTCGTCTGGTTTACACAGCCTCTTGGCCTCCACCTCCAGCTTGTGAAGGATCTGCTCTCATACAACACAACACACACATGCACAAGCACACACACACCCATACAATTTTAGGACCTGTGTTGAGAAGCCCCCCCTCCCCATTTCCAGTTTGTTTCTCACATGCGCTTATTGTTGCTAGGTTTACAAAAAAAACACCTCCTAGCGCTTCTGCATTACTTAATTGAGAACGTCAAGAGTAGTAGGCTATTGGCTATACTGTAGTATGTGATTACTTTTGAAAGGTTCGGTCTCTCCTCCGCTCTTGCTGACTGTGTTGATATCATGTGTCCCGACCCCTTCTCTATTTTAATTGGCCAACAAGAGAGGCGTGACATTGATGAGCCCAGCGCTGTTAGACTGTTTTCAACTGAGAAACATGAGTGCCCACTGAAGAATAGGTCTGTTTGGTGGAGACAGGCCCATTAACAGGACTAAGCCTGTGCACGTGTGTGTGTGCGTGCACGTGTACGTGCATTTACCTGGCTCCCAATGAGGCCAGCCCAGGGTTCATGCCCATGCGTGAACATCTCCCACAGAGTGACGCCAAACATCCACGTATCGGACGCATGAGAGAACACGCGACTCTTCAGCGACTCCGGCGCGCACCTGCGGAGCCAGAGAGATCACAGCTCAGCCAGCGCCCCCTGTCTGTTGGAGGGCGTAAGGTGTGTGTGCTCACCAGGCAAAGGGGACCCTGTGTGTCTCCTCCATCACATAGTGGTCGGTGTGGGGCGGGAGCGCCCTCATGAGGCCAAAGTCTCCGATCTTCACCGTGTCGTTGGTGGACAGCAGAACATTCCGGGCCGCCAGGTCACGGTGGAGGAAACGCCTCTGCTCTAGGTAGGCCATGCCACATGCCACCTACACGCACGCACGCACGCACACACACACACACACACACGCACACACACACACACACATTAATGTATACACACACACATCACAGACAGACAAGGAAGTAAACAGACAATAAGTGGTGAGACAGAAATACAAATGGAAGACAGACAGATAGCAGAGCAGACAAAAAGGAACATAGGCTGACAGGCAGACCAACAGGCAGGCAGACAGACAGACAAATAGCTAGACAACCAGGCAGGCAGGCAGGCAGGCAGGCAGACAGACAGAGAGACAGACAAATAGCTAGACAACAAGACAGACAGACCTGTACAGCGTAGCGACACAGGAAGGAGATCAGGATGTGACCTTGTCTCTTCCTTAGACGGTCCAGCAGAGAGCCAAGAGGAGCCAGCTCTGTCACCTATACACACACACACAGGCGTACGCACGCACACACACACGCATGGACACACACACACACACGCTCACACGCACGCACACACACCAAACCATAACGCTTGTGCGTCATACATTATCTGTGAGTATTCGTGACTGAATGCTCGTGTGTGCGTGCATGTGTGCGTGCATGCGTGCGTGCACCATCTTCATGGGCTGCGTCAGCACCACTCCATACAGGCGGATCAGGTTCTGGTGGTTGAGGGCATGCATGGCGTTCACCTCCCTGATGAAGTCATCCAGACCCCCGGAGTCCAACAGCCCCACCTTGAGGCACTTCACCGCTACTTCCAGCTGGAGAGAGACGGAGACCACTCTGCATTCACCAAGTGATAGGACAGTATTTCATGTGGTAGGAGTCAGTATGTAAATTGGTAGGGCAGTATGTCATTTTGTATGATTATGGCCACAAGAGGCAGTACGGAGCTTAAATATCCCTGTTAACACATACACACTGTTAAGTGAGCAAGTGCATGTGATCTATGTCCAATCACGTTCTTCAGATTTGAAATAAACATTGCTTTGCATAAAGCAGATTGCATTTACATGTTGTAATTTAGCAGACGCTGTTGTCCAATCATATAATGTGTCAACAAGAGCTGAAAAGGCCATGAGCCAGTTATCACCAGCCAAAAGCATTCTAGAGCTAGATACTGCATGTTATGATGAGAGAACACACACTAAAACATCAACCTAAATGTAAGCTGACACTTTTTGTCAATTTCACCAAATATCTCCTCGCATTTTGCTAGCTTACCGTTCTCTGTGCGTGTTGAAAAATGTATCAGGTTCTTCTACACAGTTCATACCGTTCACATCAACAAAGCCGTAGCACTGCGCTTTGCTTCACAATGCATTTCGACGTAATAAACGTGTGGTCTAACCCTCTGTAGCCAAGTCCCTGTCTGTCAACTCACCACTCTGCCACTAGGGGCAGTCCACTCTCCTCTCCGCACCACACCAAATGATCCATCGCCCAGACGCTCAAACAGCTGAAGCTCCGCCTCCCTTATGAGGCAGGTGAGCGACGCCCCCGAGTCAGCAGAGGGCGGGGACAGGCCCGGTGACACCGCCTGAGGCTGCTGGGAGTCGGAGTCCAGACGCTTCCCGGGAAACACCTGCTGGCCCAGACGTAGAGACTACAGCTGAGAGTGAACCCACCTCACACACACTCACAGTGATTGCTCAAAGGTACTAGGGTAGGACAGGCTCCTAATAACGGTTGGTCTTTAAATATATTTGTTGGTGTGTGTGTGTTTACTGTACTTTGCTCATCCAGGATTTGCGTTTATAGAGTGCTCTCCTCCTCTTAACAGCCTCCCAGAGTCTCCTCTGACCTACACAGTGCACACACTCCCAGCTTCAGTATAGAGACACACATTCACATGCCAGTGAGTCTTGCATCAGATATTATTCAGACGTTTGGCCTGATGTCAACATGGGTAACCTATTAGCAATAAGCTAGCTGAGATAGTGATTCTGGTACCCAGGCTCTGTCTCAATACGTTTACGTATATTGTTGATGTTAACGATGTTGTTTACTTTCAAGTACTGTATTAAAGATCGTATTGTGTTCAAAGAATTGTCATGTATTGTCAGTATTCCCAGGATCTCCACTGCCTCATCGTAGAGCTACCCGGACTCTTAAGGCCGCCGCCGCCCCCTGGCGGCGTGTCAAGGTAACGCAACGTTCGCAACGTACAGACAAACTGACGAAGCAGCTCAGAAATCTGCAGATATTCAATGCATGTTTATGGGTTAAATAGAGCCGCGTTATAAACCTTGGCGTCATCAACGTGCATGTGTGGGCGTTGCCCCGTTCAAATTAACTAGTTATAAAACTCTGGCTTCTCTTGATGCGCGTCGACGCCTTCGTCGAAGCGCATCAAGAGTCACGCAGATGCCACCAAAGGCAAGCATTAAGAATCATTAGTAAAAAAATGGCCAATTTAAAGATGACCATGTAGCCATATAGGGTGCAGGATGGTCTAGTGGTCTGGGTGTTGGACTTCCAGCTGGAAGGTTGTGGGTTTAAACCCCAGTGCTGACCTACATGCAAGCATCCTTGAGCAAGATGCCTAACCCCTAACTGCTCCCAGTGGTTGGTCACACCTTGCATGGCAGCAATCATCATTGGTGTGTGACTGGGTGAATGTCAGGCAAAATACTGTAAAGCACTATATAAATGTGCCCATTTACCATGCATACAAGATGCAATAAACATACCAGGACGCCCCATGCCAATCTTCTCCAGGTCTTCATTCTTGACATAGTCAAAGTGGGACAGGCGGGTGACATTTAACTCGTCCCGGATCCGCAGGAAGTACTGCTGCAACTGGACATCCGTCAACAGTTCCACCAGCCAGTCTGTCCCCTCATCGCACTGCATCTACACACATACACAGAGGTGGGTAATACAAACACACACATTACAAAATAATTTAGTTTATTACGGTTTTGCCAATTATTGTGCACACACACACATACACACTGAAAACAACACAATCACTGTATCTACATACCTCTATAGTCTATACAATAGCAACACACACATACACACAGGTTACCATTATTCCTGCTGTCCTCTCCTCTCCTACTCTCTCTCGCTCCTCCTCCCCATCTCTTTCTTCCTCCTCTTCGCCTCGGTACGGGAGCTTCTGGTACACGTAGCTGTCAGCCATCCCTCCCTCTTCTCTCTCCCTCTGTTCAACCGTTCCTCACTGTTGTTCTAGGAGCGCTAGCGTTAGCCGCTGTGCTAATCTGCTGCCAGCCTTCTGCCCACGACCTTCACTGGTGGGCTGATGCGCGGACACGCACTCACACGCACACACTGGGAGAGGTGTGCGACACCGTCATCTCATGCACCATCGTATGGGCGTGTATGAGCCGCGCTGTGTATAAACCCCCTCTCTCTCTTCCATCTGCTGACTCAACACACCTCCACATACATGCACCCATAGCTGAGCTCCCCCCTCCCCCGACCATCTGATGGTAAATTATTCATCAATACTTGAGCGTCCTGAATGAGAGGAGACAGCGAGAGAGAGAAGGGGGAGAGGGTGTGAATAGAGAGGTAGCGTAAAGGAGACAAGAGCTCATCCATCCAGGAATGGATGGGATCTGTCACTGTGGTGTATTTTGAAATAACCTGGTAATGCATACTATTCATCACACATGCAGCTATGCGCTGCCTCTTGGGGGGACAGAAGAAGTAATGTAAAACAGGCCTGGCCACTGATTCAATGTGCCACAGTGTACTGCAGCAAAATGGTCACATGGTATGACAATATACAGTACCTATTACACTACTATTGAGTGTGTGTGGCATAATGAGTAGAAAACAGCACACATACATGTATGTGTCAGAAAGGGCTAAATATGGAATATTCTACTGTATCTAGGTTATATGCACTGTGTATGTATGTGCATGATGACTAACTCTAATGTTTATTAGCTCAAATTAGCTACTGTATGTTGTCTGAGATACTAGCCTGCTTTACAAAGTGTTTGCAAACACATGCATTTTGTGTTTATACCTTATGAAGGTGTGAGTTTACTGGTAATTTGGTTCCAAAGAACAAGCACTTCACAAACTTTAAAGTTATCCATCATGTTGGTCTACATGAGAAGTCACTCATATACTATTCTGAGTAGAGGATTTTGCATTTGGTTTAGATTTTGATTGCTTGTTATAGTACGACCATAAGCCAGATAAGCACAATTTCATAGCCCATTCATCCTCCAACTGAACATACATATCTATTATTTTAATCAGATTATTAAAATTGGATGAGAACAAAGTTACACACAGTAACA
Organism: Amblyopsis rosae; assembly: GCA_025399935.1. Lineage (NCBI taxonomy): Eukaryota > Metazoa > Chordata > Actinopteri > Percopsiformes > Amblyopsidae > Amblyopsis > Amblyopsis rosae. The sequence continues at coordinate 11,574 of JAODTR010003429.1, forward strand.
CAGTTGTAATGACATGCTAAACAATCAAATTGAAAAGACACATTTTGAACCAACCAGTGCTGAGGTGATCTGGCCACAGGGACTGGTTATGTGAGAAACACGGGTCGCCTGCTATTACCATATAGTTATATGGCTATTACTGACACCTAGACTAGAGAGAGACAGGTGTGTGTGCGTGCGCGCGTGTGGGTGGGGTGGGGTGGGGGGGGGTGGGGGGGGTTGCAAGTAGACAGCATTTCGAGAATAAACATTTCTACTATTAATCTGTTGCGAGCAATTTTCAGTTTCCAATTAAAAATGTTTTACTGGCATTAAATAAACAAAATATTCCTATCTTTATACATGCATCTGCTAACTACCCCTGCCGTATAGCGGCTACAGTAGACTATCAGTAGCGTTGTAGGCTAAATAGTCTATGACACAGCGGGCAGGGGATATTAAAATATTATGCATCTGCGTAGCATAAACGCTTCCGATTTGGGTGGGTATAGTTTAACAATAGTAATATAATTCGAAAAACTGACCTGAAAACAAGCTAGTGAAAACAGGCGCATATATCTCGCAATCGCCAGTTGTGGTGTGTTATTGAAACCCAATCAGCACCAGGACGTGATTGACTGAGATGGGGTCTGACTGTTATCTCTGCCGGTTTACCTCGGTCTGGTCTGGGTGTTAATTCCGGGACGCTACCAGTGCGCCTGTTGTGATTGGGATGACGCTTCATTCCTGTCTGCCACCTTAAAGGTACAATCCTCGATTGTGTATAGCGCGTCCACATAATGTCTGCTCCCAGAGCGCTGTCACTGTTTGTTTCAAGAAATGTGGGCGGCTGTTGAAGGCGCGGTTGTAGGGACAAATTAGCATTTTTAGGACACACACTAAAAGAAAATTTTTTTTTTTGTTGTATGCAAACTGGATTTGATGCCCATTGATTTATAATACGTTTATAGCAACAATTAGTCTCAGAAGTAATCTATTAAAACAGCTTACTTAAACAGACGAGGAACAAAATAGTAGGTGCCAACATGAAAAGCCTGAAACTAATTTTGTAATGTTGCACAACACAACCTTCTTTTAACTAACATATTCCTATTTACCTCTCCGGGAACCATCACCTAATCGTGGTGGAGAGGTTTGGGTGCCCCCATGAACCTGAGGGCTGTGTTGTCTGGAGCCTTGTGCTCCTGGTAGAGTCTCCCAAGGCAAAGTGGTCTCA
>JAODTR010003430.1:0-12786 GCA_025399935.1 Amblyopsis rosae
TTTTACATTACATGTCAGTCACACATTCGACTAGTAATTGATGACATGTCAACTGTACATTCAGGTGTATTACCAACGTGAAAATAAAATAAATAACAAGACCACGCTCTAGGTATTCACTTTAGACATTTCTTCTTCTGCCGTGATAAGGCTATCCTTTTAAGATTTTTTGCCGATGCGCCACCTAGTGTTGTGAAGGTCTAAACGCGAGTATATTATGCAAGCGTATTAGTGTAGAATAGAACTAAACAACATAACCACAATCTAACAGTGTGAAAATCGAATCTTAAAATTAACTATTCAAATGCATTACTGTTTAATGTATGTTGCACAAATACAATGATACATTCATAATAATAATAATAATAAGTAATTAAGCAAATACAATAATGTTTTACAAAACATGTATGCAGTGTGCTTTTTGTGTAGGCTATGTAATTTTTGTTTACACACATCTACATTAGGTCTGTACCTTTGTCTTTGGATATTTTGGTCTGTGTAACTTTTGGCCAATCCATTTCTGTTCCGAGCAGGAAAACGATAATGGAAGTAATTTTTGTTTTCCTGCTCTAAAACATTAGATTAATGTGAAGTTGCTTAATTCAAATTTTCTGTTATATAAAACAGAAAATAACATTACATAAAAACAAAGTCCGTTTATTTTCTGACTATGAAAATTATAGGCCTAGGCGATGTATCCAAAAGGTTTGTGCACCTGCCTCACACAGCCCAACTCCGCTGTGGAGCTGTTTGCCTGAGGACAGGAGGTTTGCAGGGCAGGAAGTTAGCACAGCGTTTGAGGGCCCTCGCACAAGCTCATAGCCGTGAGGTCCATTTTTACACCCATGCATCACCATACAGAGATAGCGCACAAGCTGCCTTGTCACGTCCAGGGCTGCACGCACGCCACGGGCGAAGCAATTTGTGCCTATACCCTGCACCATAAGGTGTTGAATTGAACCCACTTATGGGGCTAAACGATACCAAATGATGAAGTTCCACATCATCATGATCATGCTTAACTCGTTGGGGTCTACGATCACGACGGCGTGATTGGATCACGTGACTTATTCTATGCGTCATATCTTAAAAACAAAGTCACGTGAAGCCTTGCCGTCTTCTTTGGTAGAAAGTGCTCATTTAAAACTACATGTCACTTTTGGAATCGTGAAATGACCGAATAAAACCGTTTATATAAGAATATACATTTTATATATATAGAATATAATTACTCGTGTGCAAAATAATGCGGAAATGGCATTATTTGATGGCGCTGGAGTTGCATGAAGTTGAATATCTTCGTCATTTTTCGACATTCTGAAACGGGAAAAAATTGTTGAATCTGCTGATCTTTCTCTACAACCTGCATATTCTCAGTAATCGCTATGTAGATGTAGCCTCGCGAGACCATCAACAATTCCTCTGGCATGTAAGTGGGGGAGGGGCGAAAACTCAGGGCAGAAGCGGGAGATACGCAGTACAGAGAGATATAGAGAATAGTAACAGAGAGATCGACAGATATATTGACAGATTGACAGATATTGAGCTAGTTTTAGTAAGATTTTAGCAGTTTAGTTGTTTAGTAGTAATTTAAGGTAGTTTTGGAAGTTTTGTGTAGTTAGAAGTAGGAGTGGCACAGATAGAAGATACCTGGGGAAAAAAAATAAAGCCTGTGGTTACACCTGCTCTTTGTTGTAAATAGTTGTATATAGCTTGATTTTATCTAAATTGTACAATTATTTATTCACAATCAAAACTTGTTTATACTTTTATAACATTTAAAATAGTTAATTGAGCTTTTTTTATATATATATTTTTTTTAAACTAATTATCCAAATACTTTTCCTTTTGTGTCCAAAATGTTAATACATTTGTAAAACTGAATAAATAATTATCACATCATATAGACGATGATGTGCTGAAAATAATTCTACCCAACATTGCCATGGTAAAATAAAGTTAATGTGGTGTATATAAGTATGTATATGTGGGTATATTGACATGTTTATATAAAATGAAAGACAATTAGCAAAAACGCCTATTGTTACACCTGCTTTTTGTTGTAAATATTTTATGTATCTTGATATTATCTAAATTGTACTATTATTTATTCATAATCAAAATTTGTTTATACATTTCCAACATTTCAAATGCATCATTGAGCATTTGTGTGCTTTTTACAGTAAAAAATACATCATATTTCATATACGAATGTGTTTTTTTTGTGTGTTTTTTGTATAAATATATTTTTAAAGTATGTCAAAGTGCTAAAATTATTTGTTTAACGTGATGAAAAAAATAATACCAAACATGACCATGGTAAATCATTTTTAGTGTGGTATATAAAGAGAAAATCTTAATTATAAAAAAACGGCCAAATAGACCATGACTCCAAAGGGTTAACCTGTTTTACCCGACGAACCCGCCGGCGGGTTCAGTTTAGATCTCTTTGACATAGGCATGCTGCACATCCACTTCAAGAGAAGAAACGACTCGACTAAAAGGTTTTAAATTACATTTTTACCTAAACAAAACACAATTCAAAAACACCAAGCACCTAAATGTGCACATAGTTATTAAAAAATAATAACGTGGGGGGGTGCATTATGCTTATTAGCTGCACGTCCAATTATGAAACTTCAAGCTACTCGCACATGCCGCATATCATATAAAGCCCAGAATCTGAAGAGTTCAATGGTATAACTCATATCACCCTACGACTAAAACTCACTGAGATATCACATAAAGTATAGCAAAAACAATATTTGCTTCATGCAGCCACAATAATAAAGTTTGTCTTACCTTCGCTATTTCATGGATCAAAAGTTGTTTGAAACCATATCCATGCCTCATATAAGTATTCCAATATCCTGGTGTCACTTTCAAATAATTTCTGGCTGTCTTCTATGTATTTCTATTTCTTGGGAACAGTTTTGAATGTGAGAAGCATTAGCCGTAGTTTCTTGGCAGACTTTACTTCCTTACTTGCGGCTTACGGAAGGTAGCCTTGTCATGGATTTGGGGACTGTCCCTTGATTCTATAGGCTCTGATGTTTAAAACAAGATGTCAATCAAGCAAATCGACCAATCGGTTGCCGAAATATTTTCATGCGCATCTAACATAGTAGAATTGCGAGAACATCTCGCATTACGAGAGTAGTGAAGAACGCACGCAGGGCACACCGCATTATCGCTGTTTTGCAATCAGGTTGGACAAATAACTTTTTTGCTAAAGAAATGTCAGGCAGGAAACCTCAGAAATTATATTTTTGCTGACGAGGGGCTTGTCTATTTTCTGGAATTACCTTGTAAGTGGGGCTTGTCTATTGCCTGAAATTCCCTTGGAAATAACTAGCCGCGGCTAGCGGATAGCTATTACCTGTGGACTCCACGACACGAAAATAAAAGGTAAAGGTAATCTCTGTATTTCGTAAACGCCATAACTAGGCTAATACATGAATGTGTGTGTGGCTATTACAGTATAATAAGCTCGAACACGCTCGATAATAGCAGGAAGTAATATTTTCGTAATAGCCATAACATGGCATATTCATGAATGCATTCTCTGCTTGTATTATTATAACACTAAAATTAACTCATAAACGCACTGCTCAAATCATGATTATGGTTATTGACTTATCAGTCAGTGAGCGAATGTTTTCTATGCGTGTTTATGGTTACTATAATTACAGTATAATAAGCTCGAACACGCTAGATAAAAGCAGGAAGTAATATCTTCGTAATGAAGCCATACAAGCAGACGCATTCATGTATTTGACTTGTGGCTTTTACGAGCGCATTTCAGTTTATTATTACAGAATAATGTGGTATTTACCGCGTCATGGGCTATAAACCGGACCAAATGAATCTGCTACAGACATATCAGCAGATGTATTAGGGTAGGTACACACAAACACACACCATGCCATTTGTCGTCTTCTTTTGGTTTTAGGATTACTAAGCGCGTTCGCAGCTCATTGCTGCCTCTCATAGTCCATTGATGGCACTATTTTTTGTAAGATCGGAGCATAGTTATCGGTATTTTTTCCGAGTCAACGGTACATTTAGCAAATTGACGTATTTACGTAACCGGTGACGTCGGTTATGTCGACTAATCATCCCAGCACTATCGCCAATGTTATGTTCGGGACATTTGTCACCTTTATAGAACTTGTAGGGAATGTTGCGCAACATCCTCAGAACGTCCCCTTCTACCTGGGCAGGTACAACAATGTGAGTGAGCACGAGCAGTAAACTATAAAGTTGTTTCGTTTTGCTGTTGTTAGCAATTAGCTATTTTGCATCTGCGTGTGTGTGTTTTTAGAGAGAGAGAGAGAGGGGGGAAGAGGAGAAGGTGATCCTTTTCACAGCAATTCGACGAGCCTCGGTAAAAGCGTATTACGCAGTTTTTAACTAGATATTTATAACTTTGTCTGAACGCTACTTTGACACGTTTTCATGCCTTTTTCGATGCCTGCAAAACATTGTGATGCATGTCAGCCATCGGCAATGGACGATGGCATCGACTATCGGCCCAACCCTATTTGTCAGGTACATTTACTATTTAATGAGACCAGGTAAAACTGCTGCGAAGGGACTTTTTGTATTCCACAAAGCATAACAATAGCTGCACTACATTTACAGCATATTCTAAATAGAACAAATGCAGCATAATGTCATTATACCTGTTACCATGTAATCAACCATATAACTTGCAATAGGTAATGGCCTAGCTAATACAGTGCATAACATTTTCATTTTTAAATAGTGAGAGATAAGAGCATGAGAAGTAAGTGCCTGACTTGAAGCATGAGAAGTTAAAAGGGGGAGTCAAAGATGACATTCTTAGATAGGGTGGAGTGCTAAGAGGTGGCGAGGTCGCTGGTCAAGGTACCAAGGTGGATTTTGAAGAGATGTGTCTTGAGTCTCTTACGGAAAGTAAGAAGTGTTTCCACACTTCTGACTGTTGCTGAAAGCTTGCTCCACCACTGAGGTACCAAGACGGAGAATAGGCGAGACTTCGATGAGCGAGTCTTGAGGCTTCGTAACGGTGGCATTGCCAGCCGGCCAGCCGTGGTGGTAAAAAAAGTTATCTTTTTGGGGCCTGGTACTGGACCATTGCTTGGAGAGATAGCTTGGGTCCGTTCTATGTACCATCTTGTATGCTAGCACAAGTGCCTTGAATTGGTTGCGAGCTGCAATGGGGAGCCAGTGTAGTTCTCGGAAGAGGGGGTTACATGGGAGAACTTTGACTGGTTGAATACCAGGCGCGCTGCAGCATTTTGAACCCGCTGTAAGGGTCTGGTAGAGCATGCGGGTAGTCCGGTTAGCAGCGTGTTGCAGTAGTAGTAGGGCTTGGACCAGGAGTTGTGCCGCTTCCCTTGTGAGGAACGGCCTCCGAGACTCCTTACAGTAGTAGAGGAGGACACCATGGTGTTCTCAAGGGTGATAGACATGTCCACTTGTGGACTGTCTTTTGCCGGGAGGTGGAGTAGCTCGGTTTTGTCGAGGTTGAGTTTGAGGTAATGTGTAGACATCCACCATCTGACTCTAGCTGTTTTGAAGGTCGCTGGGAGTAAGCCCGAGGACAGAGAGTTGATTAGTGAGGTAAGGAATGGTAGGAGGTCATATGAGATGAAGGGAGAAGAGTTGTGGGGATAGGGTCCAGGGGACAGGTGAATATTATGAGGGTCTGGACTTCCTCCGTGGAGATGGGGCAGAAAGCATTTAGGTTGAAGGCCGTAACTTGGACGGGGAAGCAAATGTGTTGCTAATGTCATTTACTTTCTTTGCGAAGAAGGTTACAAAGTCATCAAGTGATAGTGATGATGGTGGAAGGAGGAAAACACAGAGAATAGCTTCCCAGGGTCAGCGGCAGATTAGTTGATTTTGGCTTGGGAGAATTTTTTGGCTGCGAAAACGGAGGAGGTGAATTTGGAGAGGAGGTGGTGGTAGGAAGAGAGATCTTCATGCCGTTCAGATTTTTTAATTTTCTCTCGGCTGCTCTAAGCTTTGTCCTCCAGGCTTTTAGAGGTTCAGAGAGCCAAGGGGTAGGTGGAGATGATCGCACTGGTCGAGTAGTGAGCGGGTAAAGGGTGTCAAGAGAGGAGGTCAGAGCAGATGCTAGAGTGGAGGCTGCGGTGTCTGTGGACATGGCAGAGTATTCTTCAGTTGAAGGTAGTAGAGGGAGTACAACAGAGGAGAGAGAGGAGGGGGAGAGGGTTTTTAGGTTGCGACGGGAGACAGTGGGAGCGGGCAGAGAGAGGATTCAGGGAGAGGGAGAATGAGATAAAGTGATGGTCAGACACTGGAAGAGGGGTGACCGAGAGTGTGCCAAGCAGGACCTGGTGAAAACAAGGTCCAGAAGGTTTCCTGCCCTGTGTGTTGGAGGGGAGGGCGAAAGAGAAACTCCAGTGAGTGCAGTTTCTCTGGAGGGATGTTGAAGTCACCCAATAGTGTTATTGGCGTGCCATCTTCATGGAGGGAGCTCAGGAGGGCATCCATTTCATCCAGGAAGTCCCTGAGCTGGCCTAGGGGGCGGTAGATGACAACAATGAAGAGTTTAGCAGGACTGGTGACTGAGATGGCGTGGAATTCAAAGGAGTATATTGACCGGGGGAGGAAAGGAAAAGCACAGTAGGTCAATTTTGAAGAGATGAGAAGTCCCGTTCCACCTCCCCGACCATATGTTCTGGGTGTGTGGAAAAAGGAGTAAGCAGCTGAATGGGCCGCTGGGGTTGCCATGTTGGTTAGAGTGATCCAAGTTTCTGTCAAGGCCAGGCAATGTAGAGACTGAAGGGAGGCATAGGCCAAGATGGTCTCTGTTTTCTTGACAGCCGACTGTCAGTTCCAGAGACCACAGGCTGCAACTAGGTGTGTGGCAGAAGATTGGGGTGGGTGAAGAAGGAAGGATGGATCTCTATATCTAGGATCTCTATCTAGGCCGCGAGCGGTGTCTGCGTGCTCTGCGAGCACATGTTAGTACAGGAATAATGAAGAAACACATGATAACAGTAATAGTGGGGTACTTAGCCTGGTGTCTGGGGTACTTTGGGTGACTTCCACAGGGAGACTTTTTGTCCCTGTCTTATTGCATCCACTGTCTTTGTGCATGTGCTGGCACTGTAGTGCTAGCTAACTGCACAAATAGTGCTGAACAGGAAGTCTGAGTCCAGGCTGCTCCCCTGTCTATTCAGCTCAGTTTCAGTAGAGCAATAGAAACTCACTGATTGGCCTAGCTATAGGCCTGCTAACTGCTTGCAAATAGGCTATTTTACACAGCTGATGGCCTCTGGGGCCGGTAACCAGCTTGGCTAAACCAGTGCTAGGCAAAACAACAGAAGTGCTAGCAGCTAATTATATACAGAATATTACAGAATGTACTTACAAAATACTTGGAAGTCAGACACAGTTTCAACCAGCAGACAGTGTCTGCTGTCTTTCCCTGATTCCAAGACAGCGCAAACAATTTCAAGCGCTGCACTAGCCCACAGAAGCGATTGTTAATGCTGTGATAGAAACGCTTTCAACACTATGTTGTTTCTACTGATGGTGACGGTGATGTGAAATTTTAACTAGATTTAAACAAATACACCTACCTTAAATACCATAGGACTCAGAATCTCTGACTCACACACTGAAATGCATTTTAAATAATTGAAAAATATTGTGTGTCTGCACCACTTTGTTTGTGTTCCCATTTCCAGGGCTGTGTAGGAAAACTAGATTATTTAAGTGTTGTAGACAAAGGACAGAAGACAGTGAGTTGATATTTTCTGAATTTGATAATTGGTGTATTAGCTTACTTTAAAGTTTGATAAAGATGCATGGTTGTGGAAGTTTAAAATGTCTGAGGTCCTGTTTCTGGTGGCATTTAAAAATCAGGGCTAGTTCAGATGGAGGAGGGAGAGAATAAGTGTGTATATATGTGTATATGTGTGTATATGTGTGTGTGTGTGTGCGTGTGTGTGTGTGTGTGTGTGTGTATATATATATGTGTGTGTATATGTATGTATGTGTGTATATATGTATGCGTGTATATATATAGGTGTGTGTGTGTATGTGTGTATATATGTGTGTGTGTATGTATATATATATGTGTGTATATGTACATATATGTGTGTGTATGTGTGTGTGTGTATGTATATATATATGTATTTCTATATGTGTGTGTGTATGTATGTGTGTATATATATGTGTGTGTATGTGTGTGTGTATATATATGCATGTGTGTGTGTGTATACATATATATATATATGTTGTATACTAACTATAATAATTAAATGCATTAACACCTATCCACATTTAAAAAGGCTATTCTTGGTTATATTATTTTTATAAATTAATGGAATAAGAAACCTTCCGGAATCCTGTGTCACCAACATTGTAATTGATTTGAATGAATATAGCCTAAATGAAAAGTAATTAAATTTTCCCTCTTGAAATATGTTGTATTTCTTCTCCCAAAAATATTGGAATCGGAAACCGGGAATCGATAAGAACCGGATTTGATAAGCAGAATCCGAACCGGAATCGCTTAATTTAAAACGATACCCAACCCTAATTAGGCATGTTCCAAGTGACTAATTTAGCAGTTTCAATTTGGCAGTTAAACAAATTTAGTCTTAGTTTAGTCTTAGATTATACTAAAAATACCAAAACACTCAGAAAACCGTCCAAATTGAGTACAATCAGACTTTACATTGTCAGCGTGTGTACATGTTGCAGGTCTCTCCCTACCTGCTGTTTTGTCTCAGTGGGTGGAGATCACGTTTTAGCTTTAACTTTCTCCTCATTTAAAAAATAACCGCTGCATCTTCTGAAGTTGGACAGTTACAACAACCTATGGCACAACAGTGGCAGAGTACCAATACAGCTCTGTTACTGAGAGCGTTATTAAACATTTTGCATTGAATCTGTATGACTGTATGCTGCATTGGCTGTGCGGAAAAGTGCTAGGCTAAACTAGCTATGTTAAGCTAATTAGCTACCAAGATGCTATTTAGTCTAACTTAAACAAAAGTGAACAAGGTGATTTTTTTTACGATATTAAATTCCGTTTTAATGCAAGGTTAAATCGAAAGCAGAGGTTGTGAATCCAGATTCGTTGGGATAATGCATGATGCTGCACTGCAAATTTCATTTGCATGTTTAGAGTTGTCCTCGCTGCTAGGAACCAGGAACGCATGGAAAACCAAGCGCTACCAACTCCACTCGCAGCGTCAATAGATTGTTTGCGTGTTTCATGTCCAGGCTGAGGCAGCAAAGACTGACTGAGCCACTGCTTAAAAAAAATAAAAATACAATCAAATAATACGTTTAACCGACTAACCGTGCACATCCCTTATATTTATAAAAAATAAAACATAGTCTGGTCTACAGAGCGAATGTATTAAATGGCAGAAAATGTTTCCAGTTTTTAACATTCATGGCAGATAAAAAAGAAACCGATTACAATTAACCGTGCCTCAATAACCGAGGTTTGAACCGAACCCGTGGGTTTGGTGAAATTGTTATATCCCTACTAGTCAGTTATATGTATTTAATTTTATAATTACACCGCGTTCCAAATTATCAGTATATGATCGGTGTAATCACACCAAATATGGTCTGGCCACGCTCCATTGAGAAGAGTTTGCAGTCATTGCCTCTTACTTCTGGTTGATTTGGAAACTATTGGACAGCGTGGAACCAATCATCATTGCTAGAAATGTTTTGAACTAGCTCTATCACCATTTAGAAACATGCTTTACTTTAACGTCATCTCACTAACCCACACAGACTGGATCGGCTGTGCAAACATTAATACAAACGGCTTCCAATGCATTAGACTGAATATCAGCACTTATGGAATGCCTCTTGTCTAATCAAATTACTTGGTCAGAACTAGGGATAAACAATTTTGGGAAAATATATACTGACATATATTGCGATTGCACATTTTTTAAAAGTCAAGATTTAAGTATATTATACTGTATGTAATATTTAAAATGTGATGGAGCATTGCCACATGACAATATCTGCTCTATATGCTATTCTATAAAAATATGAAATTCTTCAATCATGGATTTTTTGTATTTTAGGACAGGCGATGGGGCACATTAGTAATTTTAGACACATTTTGAGGCCGTTCAATCACACCTACGTAGCATTTCAGCACCCCCTAAAATAAAAAATATAAATTTTCTGAAATAAGTTTTAGGTCTCAAACATTATATTATGTTTATATTATTATATATTATAAACTTGGCTTGTCTGTTAGAGATAGCACAAAGAAAAACAGGTATAGAAACACAGCCTATCAGTGGCGTGCAGTGCATAAACCTGATAATATGCGGAGGGGGCTGGCGGGCCAACCACAGTGGAAAAGCGAATGTCAAATAGTTTTGTCTAGACTTTGTACAGTAGCTGTGCAGAATACCGCCTTGTCTCCAATCACTTAGGCATTTACAAAACAACAGTAGCCTAATGTCTAAGACTTGCAGCCAAGAAATAATCTGGTTCATGGTAAACTTTTTCTTCTGATCAAGTTATGGAAAGGTTAATACTACTCCTCTCTGCAACCAAATTTCAATTGGTTTGGGACTTTTTGTTATGATTGAGGTGTTTATATTGTGCATTAGGGTCCATGTAAAACACAGCTAGTGAGAGCTCAGTTTTTTTGGGGGGGCACATTGACATTATCAGGGTTAACAGCCCCACCAAACAACTGATAATTCTGGGAGGTGTGTTCAAACAGCATGTTGATTAATGTTTAGGGTGGTTGATGCTACAGTAGATGTTTAGATGAAATGCAAGTGTAATACACAAAATGGAATTATGTCTGGTGGCTTTGTAGTAGACATATTCTCAATTCCCACTGTGACAGCACACTGACAGGCACGCACAACACATGGACCACACAGCCCAAGTGTCCATTTAGGCTCTTGCAGGGTGATAATGCGTGATATTTGATGTACAATCGACTAACAAATAATGTTGATAGCCTCCCTCCTGCTATTCATACCCTGTACATACACCGGGCTTGTTTTAAATGAATGTCTGCCAATGCGGATCGTTAGGGAACTAGCCAAATGGAAAGCATTGAGTTATGCTGTGGTCTGGGACAGAGCCGTGGAGGGCTGTGCGTAGCCCACTGTGGAGAACAGCAGACTTGAAAGGGAAATGGTGGCATGGCTTTAATCAAGCCGGAGGAAGATGGGAATGTGCAAGCAATTAGCAGGAATCCCCCAGCACACTCTGTTTTTATCCTTCTATGAACATGGGAGCAAGCCATTTCTGTAGCACAGAACAAGACTGTGTGCTGTGTAAGTGTGTGTGTGAGTGTGGGATCATTATACCAGATCCTCTCTTGCATGTTTGTTCACAATTGCTTTTAATACATGCACAGCACATATTTAATTGGATAGATGCTCAACCTGTGCGTGTTTTTTGGTGAATATAAGCGAGATGGAGAGAGTGAGATTAACATTGTGCGGAGTGAAAGTTGATGGAGAGATGGATGGATATGGTGTGTGTGTTGCTGCACCAGCCATTCGTCACAACGACTCTGTCTTCCCAGCCAGTACAACACACTCTCCTAACATGCATGTTTTCTTAGACACACAAATAGACACAAAATGGTCATACAGTTCAGATGATTGCACATTGGAGTTGACTACTAGTGCTAGAATTGTGGACGTATTCTTGAGTTTGTAAAATGGGGCTTCCACATTTATAATGCTGTAGATCTTCTTCATGTTTGCCTGTGGCTGTGACTTTTAAGCAAGTATAGAAATATACAGAGAGTATGTGCTTTGCTATACTTTCCCTTAGCCTAATTAAATGTCTGTGCTTTCTGTGACATTTGTAAATCTGTCTTGTTACATACACACACACACACACCACCAGAGCTCTGTGGTCAAGGCTGGAGTGTGGTATCAACTTCAGACCATTCCTGGGCCCCAGCTGTGGCCAGGGTGCCTAACAGCCTCTCCCCAGTTTAAACAAAGCTTGTTTTATTCTTAGATGTGTTTATTCAAGAGAGACACAGCCAGCACCTCCTCTGGCCTTCTAATAATTGGATCGTTGGGTGATTATTGGACAGCAGACAACGGGCAAATAGTTTCATCATTGCAGAACAGACACAAAATGGAAACCATCTTGTAAATATAATCAGTGCAGGAAGATTGTGTTAAAAAAGATGTCCTCAAGTGCCCATCCTACATTTCATTTCATGGCTTCTGTAGTTTAATTTGAATAGATTGACAAGTTGAATTTGAGTATCTTATTTTATTTCACAAGGCATTTGTCGCATTAGAGTATAAAGAGTTGCAGTTTGCCCTATGCGTTTCTCAGGAGTGCCTGTTAGCAGTACAGTAGAAATATCCAGCTTCTGAAGAAAATGCAGAAAGGAGGAAAATCCCTGTTCAATACCAAATGTGGCAAATTATTAGGGCTGGGTATTGCCACTGATTTCCAGAATCGATTCGATTCCGATTCACAGGTCCAAAATCGATTTTATTTTCGATTTGATCCAAAGTCGATTCGGTTAGGGATATTTCAGGTACAGATCTGCTGATTCTTTTTGTCCGAGGTGCTTTGGCAGATGTTCCAAGGCCATGCGGCACTGCGAGGTGCACTGCGTGAGCAAGACGTTTCAAAGTGTAGTAATTATTATTGAACGCTAGAGGCTCCCGTGTATCAGTTTCCATTCACTGTAAGTTAGTGTTTACTCAACCCTGGCGTACTGTCAGATGCAAAACTACTGTCGTTCTCAAAGTTTTGATATTCTGTGCAATTTATTTC